>JASTWB010000029.1:0-189023 GCA_032158295.1 Pycnopodia helianthoides
AATAAAATGTTACCCTGCCAATCATGTTAAAAATGTTACCCTGTAAAATATGTTAATGCACAGATCTCTATATTTGTAATTTCTCTGTGTAAGCTGGAGCGGACTTCTGATAGGGATCTTTGATATTAGTTCATGAAATGGCTTGGGTAAAAGGATGCAGCAGTTGAGTGGATTGTATGAGAGCCCTCGGGCATGCTAGGCCACACTAACCCCAACACTGTGTCCTCATCAAGGCTCAAAGGTTCAGTCCACTTTCCAGTAGGAGCTATCAGGGCTAATAACTACATTTTAAGTAGTGTGAAGGAGATGTCCTGTTGAATAAACTTTGATTTTACAAAAACAATGGGGGGAATTGAAGATATATTAGTAAGAGGCCTCATTTACATCTGCTTAGGATCCTACTTTTTTATCTCTTGATCAACAGTTTCTCTCTTTCAGGCAACACTTATAAATAAGAGCTTGTGTCACAATGTTATTTTTTTATTTTGATACAGAATCGAGTAAGGAGAACTCAATCCCAGTTGAAACCCATGCAAGTGGTAGAGAGCATGGAGCTGCAGCCACCGGTAACATTATTTGAACACTTCAGTACACGATCATTCAAAAGCAAAATTCAAAAATAGGTGCTTTATTAAAAGTGCCCTGATGTTCCTCAGAGTTCCACAAATGGTCCCAGTATGATTTGTGTAGGATCCTTTGTGGTCATCAACAAGTTATGTAATGATCCCCATGGAGAGATTTGGCTGAGGATGTATCACATAAAGATGCTGCACAATAAAGTAAAGTGCATCATAATTTAACCAAGGCAATTTCCACAGCTCATTAAAGCTAGGGTTTAGTTCAAAAATGCCTTTGTCCCAACTGACATTTATTTCATTGTCTATGTATATTACCAGTGTCAGTAAAAAATAATGAAAATAATTAGACGATATGTTTTTTTAAATTTATTTCAGCACCAAAGGGGAAAAAACGGCCATGGACTGAGGATGAAATTGAGGCAGTACATTCACTTAAATCAATTCTGCAATTCCGTCTGCCTGGCAAGTCTGACATAGAAAAGGTACAGAGAGAGCATTCGGTACTGCAAGAGAGAAACTGGCGCAACATAAAGGACTACCTGCGTAACAACAGGTCTAAAATAGTGAAAATGTAACAGAGCTGCTCATACTTGCCGCGGTTCATACTTCATGCGAATTGTGGAAGTGAAGCAAATTTTCCTGCGTCACAATTGGAAAACAGTGGGTACTTGATTGTTTGCATCCCGTAATTCGCTTCGCATTCACTGTCGCGTAATGTATGAACCAGGCTTCATGGTTCAGTTTTAAAAAGAATGAGACTTGCACCTTATGTTTTTTATTTCCAAAACAAAATGCTAGGTAGTAAGAGTGATTGGTGCTTTCAAAGCCTTTTAAGTAGGAGGAAGACTTTCACTAACAAGAAAATAAACATAGTGATTTTGTATTGGTTTATGGGTTGCTTTAATATGTTGGTGGTTGTGAAAGTTCTGGTGTTTACAAAATAATTCTGAAAAAAATTAATAAATACAACTATTGGCAGAGTTCGCTGATGGACCAAAATCTAAATCACTAGAAAAGGGTCTATACTCAACGACAAGATTGCATGTGAATCACCAAAATCACGTGCAGTGTCACTTCTGGCATTGGGTTCATTTCATTTTCTCAACTATATTTGCTATTATGCTGACAAGGCATTTTACTTTTTCAAATGATCAACCACTGACCCTAATGATTCCCTGATTTTATTGAAAACTACTAATTAGTGATCTTGTTTGGCTCGTTTTGAAGCCTCTCTTTATACTTTTTATTACATTAATCATGTAAAACAAGGTGGGGTTTTTGTAATTGTTGACCGAAAAATGTGCAACTGTAAGAAACAATTTAAATGTTCAAGTTCGTACACAACTCAAAACATGTTTAGCTTTGGTAAAAACCACAACCAACAAAATCAGAGTTTGCTGATGGATCAGAATATCAATCACTAAAAAAGAGTCTATACTGAACTACAAGATTGCATGTGGATCACCAAAATCACATGCAGTGTCACTTCTGGTATTGGGTAAAATTTAATTAACTTCAATTTCTCAAAAACTATATTTGCTATTATGCTGACAAGGCATTTTACTTTTTCAAATGATCAACCACTGACCCTAATGATTCCCTGATTTTATTGAAAACTACTAATTAGTGATCTTATTTGGCTCGTTTTGAAGCCTCTCTTGATTTAACGTTTTGAGTGCAATGAGGTTTTTATACTAAGGGGCCTAAAGTCAACTACAGCTTTTTTCCTGCACTTATTTTCTAATGTGCCGTTCTCATTACAGAAGTAGAAGAATCGTAGGTTTCATTAAAATGATGTAAAATGACATTTAACACCGTTCCAATGTGAGGTTATAGACTTTCATATGCCCTGGCTATTGGAAATGAGTGCAGCAAAACACTGATTTTGACCTTGGAGCCCAGCTTTAAGGCTGTTTACAAAGAAATGTTCATTAAAAACAGGAATCTTTAAACACTGTAGCCATCAATGATACAGGAACTCCTTACAGTGTTCTCGTGACATCATGACAGGATAGGGAGGTCCTATTTGTATGAGTGCCTTTATTAAACTCCATTTTATGGTTCATGATTCCAATAAGAGTTTCTATTGACTTATTTATTTCGATGTTTTGTCTGAGCCTTCGTACATAAACAGGATATAAGGACAACAAGGATGACACGGACGATAATTTAAGGTCCCTTTAATGCAAATTGGTGAATCACCTCATTAAGGTTTCATTAAAATTTCATTACCCTAAAAGAAAATCTGTTTTCAAATTAAAAGATCGTGAAATTAAAACATTCAAGTTGACCTCCCAGCTGTGTTTATCACAATAATTCATTAAGGTCAAGATATAAATAGGTTTATCTTTGTTAAAACCTAGCTGTGTTCAGTGTGCCCTCTATTTGATAGGTGAGAGTAACATTGGGGGTGTCCTCGTTAAAGCCTAGTTTAGCTGTATTCAGTGTGTCCTCTTTTTGATAGGTAAGAGTAACATTGGGGGTGTCCTCGTTAAAGCCTAGTTTAGCTGTATTCAGTGTGTCCTCTATTTGATAGGTAAGAGTAACATTGGGGGTGTCCTCGTTAAAGCCTAGTTTAGCTGTATTCAGTGTGTCCTCTATTTGATAGGTGAGAGTAACATTGGGGGTGTCCTCGTTAAAGCCTAGTTTAGCTGTATTCAGTGTGTCCTCTTTTTGATAGGTGAGAGTAACATTGGGGGTGTCCTCGTTAAAGCCTAGTTTAGCTGTATTCAGTGTGTCCTCTATTTGATAGGTAAGAGTAACATTGGGGGTGTCCTCGTTAAAGCCTAGTTTAGCTGTATTCAGTGTGTCCTCTATTTGATAGGTAAGAGTAACATTGGGGGTGTCCTCGTTAAAGCCTAGTTTAGCTGTATTCAGTGTGTCCTCTATTTGATAGGTAAGAGTAACATTGGGGGTGTCCTCGTTAAAGCCTAGTTTAGCTGTATTCAGTGTGTCCTCTATTTGATAGGTAAGAGTAACATTGGGGGTGTCCTCGTTAAAGCCTAGTTTAGCTGTATTCAGTGTGTCCTCTATTTGATAGGTGAGAGTAACGCGGCGGTCTCCTCGTTATATAGCAGTAATTTTAGCTGCCCTGGACCTGTCCTCCAATAGATAGGGTCACTTAAAATAAATATTGTGTCTCACAGTTGATAAGCTAATAGTAATAACTTTATCATTGTATGATGTGTATACTATGTGTCCTCGGTCTAAATGTGAATTGTCAGTTTCAGAAAGTTAACAGTGATAAACTTGTCCTGTTGATATGTTTGCTTTTTTTGCTACAAAATTACAAAATCACCCGATTTCATTGTGATCTGACCAATGCATCATATGTCCTCCATTGGCATTAGTTGTACAGACGTCCTCGATTTACACCATATACAAGTATGTGTGTGTGTGTGTGTGTGTGTGTGTGTGTGTGTGTGTGTGTGTGTGTGTGTACACACAGAAGGGCATATGTGGGGTCCTGACAACAATGGAACAATGGACCCCACAAGGTCATTTCAATAGGAACAATTGGGCCCCACAAGGGAATTCTTCAGAAAAGGGAATAATAGAACAACAATAGCAGTACCCCACAAACCGGATCCGTAAGGATGTGTGTGTGTGTGTGTGTGTGTGTGTGTGTGTGTGTGTGTGTGTGTGTATATGTATATATGTATATATGTATATATATATATATATATATATATATATATATATATATATATATATATATATTTTTTGGGGGGGGGGGTGTCAGAGGGATAGGGCCAAGGATTTCAGGTAGTCCAGCATATCAGCACTATTTATTTTATGGTGCTAACAAAACACTTCAAATTTATGAAGTCTTGTGTGTACCTACCTGCAATTCAAGTCATGTCGAAGCTTCAGTATACAGCAAATTTCATTGTATGTGAATCCGGCATAAAAATAATGCTGAATAAGTTCATCTCGTGGAAACTATTAAGGAATCTAATATTATGAGTATTTACTGCATCAGTTCAACGTTACTTTGGTATGTCCGGGGGTCTGATTTGTGATATCGTGTACATGTAACAGACACAAATATAACAATACAACTTACTACAAGGCCTGTTGTCATGGTTGTGCACAATAATCATGAGTTATGCATAGAATTAGAAATACAATCTACCGCTGAGTTTTATTTATTTATTTACACTAGTACTAATTTAACATGACAAGGTTATTATTTTCCATATAAGTTACTTTACCGATGCCATTCTTTACAAAAATTGAAAGGATATTGCTCCTGGCAAGTGGAGTCCGGTGCCGCAGCTGGAGAACGGAATACATATCAGTTTCATCCATGTTTTCGATCGAGCAAGCATGTGAAAGGTCAAAGGGTGAAAGTCAAAGTAAGCTCAATGGCGATCTGCGCAAACATGACAAAATCAAAAGACGGGCGACGGGCGACGGGCGACGGGCGACGGGCGACGGGCGATATGGAATTCCATAGAAAAGTCCTCGGTTGATCCTTGATGGTGTACATTTGAACCAACGAGGCATGACCCACTTTTAGAGAACACTTTGGCAGCTGGTGAAGTTCTTCTAACTGCCGTGCACCCCCGAACAAAGATATTGACAAAATAATGAGACCGCCAATATAGGGCTAGATAGCTCAGTTGGTAGAGCGCAGGTACGTTAATCCGGAGGTCGTTGGTTCAAATCCCGCTCTAGTCAATTTTTCTTTGTTCAACCCCATACTATTTTAAATTTACCCAGTCAGTTTCCCTTGTGGTTTATTACTTGACATTTAAATTTAAAAAAGTCGCATCCCCTCAAGGTTATCCCGTGGCTGCTGCTTCCCAGGTTGTATCGTAAACTTTGGTGTGATCCCTGGCTACACGGCAGTTAACGGTTGTACGGCTTCTGACTGGCACCCCCGAACAAAGATATTGACAAAATAGGGAGACCGCCAATATAGGGCTCGATAGCTCAGTTGGTAGGTGACGTCATCAGGTGTCAAATTACAGTAATTCAAAGCTTTAATTAGTTAATCTTTGCAGCACCATATCTCAAGAAGTACACAGCCGATTTTCAAAATTTTTTCATTTATAGACCTCTTGGGCATTGGAGATTAACCATGTGTTACCGTGACCCCATGTTGACCTTTAGTTCCGAGTGAACCGGAAGTGGGACCATATCTCAAGAAGTACACAGCCAATGTTCAATTCCTTTTCAGTTATAGACCCTTTGAGCATTGAAGATTGAACTTGGGTTACCGTGACACCCTGTTGACCTTTACTTCCGGGTCAACTGGAAGTTGGACCATATCTCAAGAACAACACCCGATTTTCAATTTCTTTTCAGTTAGAGACCCTTTGAGCATTAAAGATTGAACTTGGGTTACCGTGACCCCATGTTGACCCTTTACTTTCGGGTCAACCGGAAGTGGGACCATATCTCAAAAACTACACAACTGATTTTAAATTTCTTTTAAGTTATAGATCTTTTGAGCAATGAACTTCGGTTACCATGACCCCCTTGTTGACCTTTCCTCCCGGTCCAAACAGGAAGTTCAATTATCAAAAATCGTATCTCCTGAATCACATGTCACAAAGTCATAATGTTTGTGATGTTTGCTAGCTTAATACAGAGCGTTTAATCAAATCAAAACAAAACGGAAAAGTTATGTGTTTGTTCACAAACACTTAAGGTGTAGTTTAATTATTGGAGTTCTTCAAATCAAGGTAAACTTTGATGAAGGCATCTTTACCCAAAGTTTAACAACAATGTCCAAGAAGTTCTTTGAAGCGTCACCACTGATTTAATTTTTTGTTAAACCACACCAGTATGTATGTACTCTTGCCTTATCTGAAATACTGTCCATGATGGCTGTTTGAATGTCAACATTAAGATGTAACATAGACACCTTGTCCTACGTCAATCATTTTATTTTTTCCATTTTTTCAACACTCAAAACATAATTTTACAAATTCTTTTTGTGCACTAATTACAAGGTACAAAACGTACCAGGCAAAACATTTATTGTGATAGTCTGATTAAATACAGAAGTATTGGGCAGGACTAAAATCATGCAGGTGTAACAAGGACACCATCAGTTGTGATGTTTTGGTGTCTTTGTTATGTCTGCTATTTCTGCTGTACTTGATAGTACTCAAAGTAAGTTTGCAAAATTTCATGTACATGTATATACTATAGTATAGAAAAACTTTTAAGATATTATGAATTTAGATGTAACAATGACATGGTGTCAATGTTACGTCTTTGAACAAAAAATCTTATTTTAAAAAAATACATTGAAACAACTTCAAACTTAAACAAAATAAACACTTAAAAGGAAAATGTTGCATGCAAAAATCAATCAAGTCAAACGAAGAACACTTAACCCTTTCAGCCCCAAGGGCGACTAAGTCGACTGTGCACTATACCCTGCTTCAGCCCCAAGGGCGACTATAGTCGCCCAAGATAACACACAACAAAGCACTCAAGCCTGGGCACAAAGGCCATTTGTTAAAAAAACTTTAGTTTTGTCCATGTTCACCCTCCATACCCAAGCTTACCATCATTGGAAAGAGAAAGATCGGATCTTTCCAATGACGGTTAAATAAAATAGGGTTGTTATTTTGCAATCGCTTCAAATTAGAGTAGAAAGATCCGAAATGCCAAACACCTATGGAGCGCCATAAGGTTGTGTGCAAAAAAGTGTTTGGGTTTTCAAAACACACTGAGGAAGCAAGGACCAAGAACTTAGACATATTTAAACAGAAAACCAGATAACTGCCACAAGAGGAAACTAAAACTGAAGAAACCTGAACTAAAAGTTGAAGACGATACTAGTTTGACTCACTGTGCAAAACCAAAACAAAAGGTGTTCGCCCTTGGCCCGAACACCTAAAAGAAATATTGAAGTTTGTAAAAGAAAAAACATAGGCCTATAAATATACAGGCCTAAAATACTATTTTGAAAACAGCATGACCAATGTGTCTGTGTTCGTTTTTTTATGCAGACCACACCAATTACCTGTGAAAGGAAATCCGATTTTCTTGTCCGTACATAGCTCCTGAAGAAGAGCAACCTAACGCAACAAAAACTTTTACCATATTTGCAGCATAAAAATTGTGTTTGACTAAGGTGTTATCCCTGGTATTACATAGCAAAACCTGTAAATACGGCGAAAAATGGAGCAATGCTTGTCCACGAACCCGAAAATCATTTATTTGCATTGCGTGCAGACTCGTGCGCCGCCTCGCCTCGCCTCGCATGATAGTGCCCTCTTATGTTGGAGAGGGAGATGCAGGCAACGTTTAGAAGTCGCCATTGTTTTCTCCAAATTCTGACAGAAAGTTTACAAATTGTTTTAAATTGAATTACTAATCATATATTAATCAGCACCATATATTCCAGAAACATTTATTTAGTACTTGTTAAAACACAGTACAGCATAACTGTTGGCTCTCAGGTAAGCAGATTTTTCATT
This sequence comes from Pycnopodia helianthoides, assembly GCA_032158295.1. NCBI lineage: Eukaryota > Metazoa > Echinodermata > Asteroidea > Forcipulatida > Asteriidae > Pycnopodia > Pycnopodia helianthoides. The sequence continues at coordinate 8,024 of JASTWB010000029.1, forward strand.
GTACTGAAGTTTCTTTTGTGGAGTTAAAAACCATGTGATTGTATTATGTACAATACAAGTAGTTGGCATACGTTTGTGTGTGTACGGTTTTGATAGTGTGCATTGAATTGATTGTCATTGTATAAGCAATGATGTGAGGATTGCTCATTACTAATAAAGCATTTCCATGAACCCTATTGATTGCCCATTAATTGTAAGAAACTTGGGGAATAGTTCATTCATTTCTAAGTAATTCTTTAAGCTATTAGTGTACATAATGAAAACTAGCGTGCATCTGCTCCCCGGATGTTCGCACAGAGCTTACAACACAGTAAAACATGTTGAAATAGAGGCATTTTTGTTATATTAAACTCTGTATTTTCTGAACGGAACATCGTACAAACTTGGGGTGAATGGAATATGAAAGAGGACATTTCAGCCTTTTCAGTTGGGTATGTTTTGTTAACTTTTAGGACAAAACCAGTGATCATTTTTTCGTCAAAGTTTTCCACTCCGCCACGACTGTCTATTGTGAAGCACAGATAAACAGCCCGTACGAACACTGATTTCCGACCCCCATTCACTTATCTTCTCGTGGCAAAAGAACCAAGGGTCATCAAACTTTGGGGTGAACGGTTTTGTAGAGATGAAGAGTTACTCTTTCATTCATGTAATACTGACTATGATTGGCCCAAAATCCAGGGATCATTTTTTCCTCAAAGTTTCCTTCCAATCAGCACTTTTCTTACAAAATAGACCCGTGCGACGGTCCATTGATCACGTGATATCAGCGTGTGACGTGACACTTGACCTGCATTACCATGCTTCCTGCACTGAATTCTGATTTATTTCTTCGAAGTTTCGCCTCCTCTTCGAGTTTTTACCAGCAATTTATGATTATTTTCTTTACTCGTATAATGGATAGTCATTTTCATCAAATTGAGGCCTTGAAAACTTAAGAAAAATATGTCAATCATCATCGTTTTCTGATGTAAGGGCTCTGAAATCTGAGACGTTTTCTGCATGGGACCATTCCACTTATTTAATAGGTAATAATGTGCACATAACAATTGTGATAAAAAGAAAAAAGTAGCAGTATACCTCTTGATTTTTGTGTTGTTAAAAAACATCACTTATCTTTGATCTCCCCTAAAACATGCAATGGAGCGGTCCAAGTCTCCCAGCTCAGCGGGCTTGCCCTTAGACCATGGGATGATAGGTCAAATTGTTCAAAACCGTAGTCCCCACTTTGGGACCACGTAATGTTATTATGAAGGTATGGAATAAAATACGGAAAATTCATTACTTGTTGCTTGGCGAAAGTCCTGCACAAAATCCCGAAAAGAAACAATTACGGTGACATTTAGATGATCTAAAAATCCTCGGAAGCCTGCGATGTGGGTGACGTCATTAGAAACAGTATTTTGTTTTCGTTCTCACACTATGCCATTACACATACAGTGTATTTCTTCAAACCCCTGAATACAAGTTTGCCAATTTACAGGCTCGTTCAAGATGTTAAAACACGCACACCAACGAAAAACAAATGGCGTCGTACTTGATGTATTGATCAATAAAAATCATGGATTTTTGTTGCATGCATGTGTATCGTGAAGAAAGGGGAAAGTTGACATCGTTTACATTAACAGGTTGGAGAAAATTCCTGTACTGTTGTGAAAAATGGGCCCAGATTTCAAGCTCGTTGGAGGCAAACATCGTACAGCGCTTTGTCAATTTAGTCAGAAAAAAGCCGTGCGCCGTTTCAAGGGACATCATCCTACCCCAGTTTGGCTACCATCGACGATGTTATCAAAGATTTTGTAACGTGAGCAAAATAAACCAAGCCCTCGACAAGCAGACTAAAGACGAAGAGGCTGAAGGTGAGTTTTTAAATATTATTTTATGCCAGATAGTTTAAAACCCTACAAGTACATGAACGTACGTAATTTGAATTGAATAAAAAGTGTTGGTACCTTACCAACTCCGTCTGTTAGTGTCACTATATTTGTCAGTGTCATGTCTGTGTGTGGGGGTTTAAAATAAAATAAAATCTAATTCAACCGTGAATTAGACCATGGGATGATAGCTCAAATTGCCCAAAACTGAATACTTCAAAAAGAGTACATGTGAATCACATTGTGATGTATCGCCGATGTTACAGGCTCGATTTCAAGATGTTGAAATTAAAAGGAGGGGCTGCGAATTCCAGCTGTACAGTGCTTTGCCAATGTCACCGTGGTCAAGTGGTTAGAGTGCAGGACTTGCAATCGTATGGTTGTGGGTTAAAATCCGTCACTAACCGCTGATTTCACAATGACTAGAATATAAGTATTGTCGTCTAGTTACTGAATCACAATTTATTGATTTGTGCAATTCATAATTATAGACGTTAAACCAGTGTTTGTATAAGAGAGATTGGCTGTTGCCAGCTTGGTGTTTATATCCCCTTGTGGGGAGCTTTGCCGAGTTCCCTTCTTCGGAAGATCATCTAAACAACAACAAACCATTTAGTCAGAAAAAAGCTGTGCGATGTTTCAACAGACATCATCCAGTTTGGCTACCATCGACGATGTTACCAAAGTTTGTGTAGCGTGCCCTATTAGAATAAAACAAGCCCTCAACAAGCAGACTAGAGAAGCTGAAGGTGAGTTTTCAAATATTATTTGATGGCAGAAAGTTTAGAACTCTACTTTAGTACTTGTGTTACTTGTCTGTGTAGGGATGAACAAATAAATAAAATTGAAATATAATTCAGTTCATACATGTAAAAATAAATGTCTAGGATCCATTTTTCAATGTAGTTTGTGAAGGTACATTGTAGTTAATTGTAGTTGTACTATGATTGTTGTACATGTACAAACACCAGCAATGTTTTTCAGACTATCACTATTTTTTTTAAATCAGGCATTCTGTGTTGTTGGTGTAGCAAAGTCAGATTGAGTTGAAATAACCAAGCCATGTGGTATTCAATACAAGGCAGAGGATAATTTGCTGTCGACTTTAAATTCATCCAAAATGCTATTTTTACTGTACACTGCAATTTGGTTTTTAATTCCTCTTAAGAAAACAGTCCTTGAGAATCCCCCCTACCATTTGATTTGGGGTTGAATACAAAAAAATATTTAGGGCTAGATAGCTCAGTTGGTAGAGCGCCGGCACATTAATCCGGAGGTCGTTGGTTCAAATCCAACTCTAGTCAATTTGTCTTTGTTCAACCCAAAATTATTTAAAATTTTCCTAGTCAGTTTCCCTTATGATGTATTACTTGGTACTTTCCATTTAAATGATAGTACATGTAGGAGTAAATTTTTTGATAATAAAAAGAAAAATTGTGCATTTGGGATGCAACAAAAATTGATAAAGGCAACACAGGATTTGATTGTGGCTGCAGGATGTGTCGTTAGCGAAGCGGTAGTGTAGTCCTCTAAGCTATTAAGATGAGGACGCTAAAGTTGAGAATTTATATCACATTTATAATAAATTTGAATTTATAATATTGATTATATTGTTTTGGTTCAGATGGAGATGTTGAGTCAAATAGTGATGATGATATTGATGAAGACGCTGATACACCATCACCTAAGAAGAGAATGCTGCTGAGGTCAAGCCTACATGAAACTCGGCCAAACTGCAGTGATCGATCCATCTCCAACGTACTCGCTAATGAGTGCCTAATTTGCCAACGCAACCAGTATGAAACTGACAGGAGGACAGGGTCACGACATAAACTACCTCTCTGTAAATGTGAGCAGATTCAGGCAAGTACATTTCTGCAAGCAGCTGAAAAACAGCAAAATTATCGTATTTTGACACAGATTGTGGGTAGGGATAGGGTGGCAATTGAAGTCAAATACCACAAGAAATGCTACAGGGACTTCACCCGCTGTGTTTCAGCTTCAAAAGATTCCTGTGTGGAAATCGATTCAAGCTATAACCCGTCCTTCAGTAAATTTTGTGTGGAAGTTGTTAAACCCAGATTGATAATCAACCAAGAGCTACTCAGGCTAACAACACTTAACAAAATGTTCATAAAGACTCTAAAGAACGAACAAGGAATTCATGATGTCAGCTACAAAACACACCGCCTGAAACAAAACTGAAAATGAAATTCCCGCAGCTGAACTTCGTTCAACCAAGAAATCGCAATGAGAGTGAGATTGTTTTTACAAGTGAACTGCATACCACAAGTATAGTGGAGCAAGCTGTCGTTGATCAAATGAACAGTAGCTATAGCATAAGCAGTTCAACTTCAAGTGACGAGAGCAGTGATGGCCCTGATTCTCAAATACCTAACCCTGACACCCCTCATCCGAAGAAGAGTACCCCGAATGTGATTCCTTTGTTAGACCATACCCAAGTGCAGACTTTGTTCCATGCCTCCAAGGTAAGAGTTACATTTTACCCTTTTAATGAATCTAGGACCTTAAATTACATACTCCTGTGTAGGCCTAAATGTAGAAATTTTGTGTAATGATGGTCCGCCACCACACAACAAATTTGTGATTTGTGTATTACATTTTAATGTTCAGTTTGAACTTTCAATATAGAGAAACTACATGTAAAAATTGTACCAATTACTAGTTGGAGCAGTTGTGTAAGAACTCGGCAGCTCAAATTACTTGGGCACATACACCACCATGTGGGAAAAGGAGACTAGGAAGGCACACACATCATTTGTGACATGTTCAACGACTGCTTGGATTGAAGGCATGCTGGGACCAGACCAAATTGCAACACTTGTATGGTTTGGTAGAATTTTATTGCCATTTGAACAATCATTACACATTACATGTATTTTTCAATCTTACATACATGTATACATGTACAGCTGTATACTTTAAACCAAACTGTTATTTATGTTGTAGATTCTCCAAAATGGGATGCAGGATTTTCATCCTCCCCTGATACGATGGCCACCTACAGTCGATGACCTGAATACACAGGCTTGAATACAAAGACCGCAGTGCCGCATGCACTCTTCAACTTTCTTGCTTGGTGTGTAGGTGCCTCTTGTGACCCGGATGCTTCGACATATGTTCAGGTCAGTGAAGATGTCAACCGGAAGTTGCTGTCTGTTGCACAAGATTTAATGTACATCAATTCAAGTGGCCGACAATTGCTGCCAAAGCATGTCTCTTTGGCTATGACGGTTCGCCACATGACAGGGTCCGCCAAGCTCATTGGTATGCTTAATGGATATGGCCACTGTGTGTCCCATTCATCAGTTCTGGAGCATGACACAGCATTGGCTGAACGCCAACTTGCACTTGGAGATAAGGCACTACCAGAGGGTGTACAGTCATCCTTCACAACTATAGTTTGGGACAACAATGACTTCGCTGAAGAGACATTGTCTGGCAAAGGAACAACACATGTAACTAATGGTATAATCGTACAACGTAGCAAACCACAAAAACAAGAGCAGTTTCCTGAGGCTTGTGCGAAAAGTCTTCCTAGGTCCCATAGGAGATCCATCAAATCACCACCAGCAGAAATTGCATCCTACCATGGCGGCCTGAAAAAGGGTCCACGGCCCTATGGAACAAATGTAAATATCAACGAGCACACCTATTTTCCAATTCAGCAGCTTGCACGAGATACAGATCTAGCATTTGTTCTTTCAAGGTTACCACAATAATATGGACACTTGCTACCTAGTTGGACAGGCCACAATACACTTCTGAGGGAAAAAAGTATGTCCACTCCTGTAAAATCTAATGTGTTCTACCTTCCAGTAATTGATGCGCCACCGACAAAAAAAGACACAATCTACACAGTCCTCCTGAAGAGTGTCATGATAGCCGATACCTTGAATCAGTAGTAATTGTCTGCGACCAGGCTATATACAGCAAGATCCAGGAACTAAGGTGGAAGGATCAAAGGTTCATGAAACGTATTGTAGCTCGCTTGGGAGAATTTCATACGTGCATGGCCTTTCTTGCTTGCATAGGCAAACGTTTTCGCGATGCTGGACTTCAGGAAATCCTCATCGAGGCAAGAATCATTGCTCAAGGCTCAATGAATGGTGTATTATCGGGACATCATTACAACAGAAGTTTGAGGATCCACAAATGTGTCAGCGAGGCAATGGAACGTCTAAGATGGCAGTCATTTCTAAGAACCCTCAGTGTGGAAGAGCAAGAAGAAGTATCCGATGTCGTACTGAGAATGCAATCATCATCCCCAAGTCCAGAGTACAGTGATGTGATTGGAAGTAGTCAGTACCATGAAGTTATGAAGAAGTATGTTTCCTACATTCTTTCACAGTCAACAAGGCCCACATTTGCGTTCTGGTCTTCATATATAGACATGGTTAAGACCCTGCTTGTTTTTATTCGAGCCACTAGACAGGGAGATTGGGATCTACATTTATCTGCAGTTAGGTCCATCATTCCATGGTTTTTTGCATATGACCACACCAACTATTCCAGATATCTTCCAGCGTATTGGTTGGAAATGCATCAGTTGCCATTCACTCATCCTCAAGTCTCTGACACGTTCCACAATGGAGAGTTCTCTGTAGTAAGACAGGATAACCATGGCTTTGCTGGAACTCCTGCTGACCAAGTAATAGAGCAGTCCATTAACAGGGACACTAAAACAAAGGGCGGCATAATTGGGTTCACAACTAGAAAGGCATATGTACACCGATGGATTTTGTCTCAGCATCTCCGGGCAGCCATCCAAAGGCAATGTGAGACAATGGCAGGTAAAGGTGAACTGACAGCGAAGGTGAAAGACCTGAACAATTTCCGAATATGCAAAGACAACAATGATGTGCAGGCTGTGTGCGACACAATTGAAAGCATGATAAACCCCTTCGAAGAAGTTGGAACGCACCTGCTACATCTCACTTCTGGAGTAATTGCAACTGAAGGTGTAACAAAAAGCCTCCTGAAAGCAAAGTTGATCAGTCAATCTGCAGCAGAGGAGTACATCAAAGACAGACTCCAGGAAGGAAATAAAAGCATTCACACAACACTGAAACATCAAAAGTTGAAATCCTTCTCTGACATGTCTGTTGTAAAGACAGCATCGATTAAAGGTGGAAAACATGGAGTTTTGAGGCAAGATTGCAGTTTTTTTGCCAGATTACTCATTCTTTCTAAATTTCGAGATGTCAACTTGCAAGATATGATGAAATATAGTTTGAACACTGTACCCCTTGCATTGGCCACTGAAAATGGAGGGCTCAAGAAGACGAACAAGTCAAGCTTAATGCGACATCTTGAATCAATAGATCCATCTCCTGTACTTGATACTATACCTCAGAAAAGTGTTTGGGTGATAGATGGCATGGCACTTATACAAGAGTTAAACCAGCTAATATCTCACATGACCTTCGGTGACCTTGCAGAATACATTCTGAAGAAAGCGATAGCCATGGCAACCAATTCTTACTCGGAATACGTTCACTTTGTGACTGATTGCTACCCAGCTGTAAGTATTAAGAATGCTGAAAGAGGAAAACGTGCTGCTGCTGGATTTCAACGAATCAAAATATATGGCCCAGAACAGTCCATTCCAGTCCAATGGAAGAAGTTTATGTTATGTGGAGAAAACAAAGAAGCACTGATCGAGTTCCTGTTCATGAGATGGCAGCAGTGTAATCCTGCAGTGTTTCAGGGAGTTACAGTTTTCCTTGCACATGGAAGTCAGTGTCACTCCTTCAGAAATGTGTCCGAGAAGCTTGAGATTCATCTCAAAGATGATCTTGGGAGCAGCCAAGAAGAAGCAGACACCAGACTTCTCCTTCACAGTGCATATGCAGCTCGCAACCACACATCAGAGTCACAAAGATCAAACATCATCATTCGGAGCCCAGACACTGATGTCTTCATCATTGCACTTACTTTGTCTGATATGATTGATGGCAGGCTGTTGTTTCACACCGGAAGAGGCGACCTCCTTCGCACTATTGACATTAAGGCTGTGCGTGTTTCACTTGGGAACAATGTTGCTGATAGTTTAATTGGTCTCCACTGCTTTTCTGGGTGCGATTCTGTGAGTTCGTTTTATGGCAAAGGTAAAACAAAAGCTTTAAAACTTCTAATGGAAGATGAGAAGTATCAGAATGTCTTCTGTGAGTTGGGACAGTCTTTCAATGTGTCACACAATCTTTTTATGGAGTTAGAGAAGTTCGTCTGTAAGTTGTATGGGCAAGATGTTGATGAAGTAAACGTGGCAAGATACAACATGGATGGACTGCAAATTACAGAGCTTTCTTCCACCAAATCAAGATTCTCTTCATCAACATATTCTTCGAGCCAACTACCAGGCAGCAGTACATGTCAGGGCCCTTGAACAATCTCCCTTCATCCCAAGTCCACACCAACATGGCTGGCAGATCAAAGATGGTGACATCCAAATTCAGTGGGGAACAATGGCAGCAGCACCAGAAAGCCTACTAGCAACAACTACTTGTAATTGTAAAAGGTCAAAATGCAACTCAAGGCAGTGTGAGTGCATGAAAAATGGCTTCCCTTGCACAGACTTGTGCAAATGTGTGGACTGTTCCAACAATGAACGAGTAACACAAGCCGGTGATGAGCATGAATCTGAAGATTCTGATGGTGACTAGGGTAAACTTAAATATTATAGTACCTATCCCCAAGTCTGGTGATCTTAGCTTGGGAGGAAACTACAGGGGCATCAGTCTCAGTTCTATAGTAGCCAAAGTGTGCAATAGAATGCTTTTGAACAGAATCAGACCTGAGCTGGAATGGATTCCGGGAAGGGAGAACAACAGTTGGGCACATTCTTGCTCTACAAAGGCTGATTGAAGAGGTGGAAGCTCACGACCTTTCCGCAATTATAACTATTATTGATGTCAGGAAAGCCTTCGACACCAGGTAAAATGTTGAAGATCCTTCTAGCCTACAGAATACTAAAGCTTATAGTCGATGCAATTGCCAAAATGTATGAGAATACAAAAGCTAGGGTAAATTTCACCAGATGGAGAAACACAATTGTTTGACCTGCTGGCCGGCGTTCTTCAGGGCGACACCCTTGCTTCGTACCTGTTAATTATAGTCCTTGATTATGCATTGAGAATGGCTATAGATGGTAAAGAAGAAGAGCTTGGATTCCATCTTGAACGAAGAAAAAGCAGGAGAATAGAACCAGTGGTTGTAACCGACTTTGATTTTGCTTACGACATAGCACTTCTGTCAAACAAGATGAGTCAGGCACAAGAGCTGCTACAGAGAGTCGAATCGTCAGTGGCAAAAGTCGGCTTGAAGACAAGACGAACTCCAGCAAAACAAAGTTCATGGCTTACAATAGCAACCACACAAGCATCATGACAAAGAATGGCAAAACAGTGCAGGAAGTAAAGAACCTCAAATACTTAGGAGCTTGGATGGAGAGCAGTGAAAAAGACATCAAACAGCGTAAGGCTGCAGCATGGCGGGCATGCAGCAAACTACGGAAGATCTGGAAGTCAAGTCTTCCCAGGAGTTTAAAGTTAAGAATCTTTGCTGCAACTGTTGAGTCAGTCCTTCTCTATGGGTGCGAAGCCTGGACCGTTACATCCAAACTTGCTAAAGAGTTGAATGGCACCTATACACGTATGCTCAAGACTGTCCTTAATGTTCACTGGGAACAGCGAATGACAAACAGAGCTGTATGGAGACTTGACAAGATTGAGTGATAAGATCAGGTAAAGAGGAATGAGATTTGCTGGGCACTGTAGTAGGAGCGAGGAGTCTGCATCAAAACTCATTCACTGGGAACCAAAACATGGACGCAGGAAACGTGGTAGACCAAAGTTGACGTACCTAGATGTTTTGAAGAAAGACACTGGACTGGAGACAGCAGAGCTATGGACAGCAATGCAGGACAGAACCCTATGGGGAGCCATCACACTTCGGGGACACAACCTAAAATAAACTAACTAAACTAAATTAAATTAACAAGCACAGCACCATCACACAATCTTGTGGGCGCCAAATCAGGGAACTGGCAGAAGGGGACGGCGGCGAGCCACATTCATCGACACTTTGCGGCAGGATGTTGGCCTCAGTGACACAGGGGAGATGAGGACCCTAATGCTAGACAGGGAAGAGTGGAGGGCTGCAACCAAGTCCCGAGTTGGTGTAGGGTAGACTACGCCCTCGCATCGCATCGCAGAGCATGGAAGACCCAGCTGCACGCTTGCAAATCCATGGGCCATAAATACATGCCTGTACTAAAGACAGGGGAAAATTCCTCGATCAGGTCAGTTTGTCGGTCAAGTCAGACAGTCATTCAAGTTAGTCAGTTGGTCAGGTCAGTTGGTCAAGTCAGTAAGTTTGTCAGGTCAGTCAGACAGACATGTACATGAAGGTCATTCAGTCAGTAACTTAGGTCAGTCAGACACTGAGGTCAGTCGGTCAGGACGTACAGGTCAGTCAGACATGTCAGTCCGTTGGCAGGTTGGTCAAGTCAGTATAAGGACAGACAGGTCAGTCAGTCTGTCTGGTCTGTTGGACCGTCAAGTCAGTAGGACATACAGGTCAGTCAGACAGTCAGGTCAGTCGGACCGTTGGATCAGTCGGTCAGGTCAGTAAGACAGACAGGGCAGTCAGTCGGTCTGGTCAGTCAGTCCTTATTCCTGGCAAACATTGATTTTTATGAACTGCATCAAAATTTTGAGTTCTAAGAGATCGGAAAAAAGCCACTTCCGGTACTGTTTTTGTATTGTAAAATTCTGAAAGAAATGGCCTTTGTGCTACAAAATTAAGTGAAAACCAGTTCTTTCCATGGCAATCCATTATCACAACAAAGTCAATAAAAGTGTAGCAAAGTACACTGTAGATATGAGTCTTGAAAAATAATTTTTAATCCTGAAAATTACAAAAATTTAAAAGTAATATGTCTTCTTGCAAACTTGATTCTTCAATTCTGATTGGTCGATCTTAGTAACAACCTTATTTGGATTCAGTACCTTCCAAAATCCTGCTACGCCAAATTTCATGTAAATAGTCCCATGAATGCAGATGCTATTCCAAAAATACCGTTTTTGACCAAAAATGACCCAAATATTGGTCTGTTCACTTATTGTGCACTTTTAGAGCTTAGCAACAACCTAATTTGGATTCAGTACCATCGAAAACCCTGCTACGCCAAATTTCATGTAAATAGTCCCATGAATGCAGATGCTATTCCAAAAATACTGTTTTTGACCAAAAATTACCCAAAAATTGGTCTGTTCACTTATTGTGCAATTTTAGAGCTTAGCAACAACCTAATTTGGATTCAGCACCTTCCAAAACCCTGGTACGCCAAATTTCGCGTGGTGCGGAGATGGGGACCATGGAACCCCCAAAATAGGCCCCTTTTCAATACCTATCCCATGGTCTACCTGTGTTGTATGAATATGCTAAATGCAAGGTCAAGATAGTGCAGTGGAATCCACATGGCTGTTTGCTCACACACACACACACTGAGCTTTTGCGCGTTTGGGGCCAAAAGTTTTCATTATGTGAAATAATTGAGTCAAGTAAATGAATTTGTTTTTATGGACAAATGTTGCACAAAAATCACACTGTCCCAACCTGGTGAAATGACCCAATAGTCTATCCCATGTATGATGGTCTACTACGAATGTAATTTACAAAGCAATCGTGTAAATGGAAGGTTTCAGGGCAAATTCCTAGATTAGAAATTATTGGAGCTGCGCTAGCAGTTGGTTCCTGAATTCAAACCCAGCATCAGCATTTCCAAGAATATGCAGATAGTTGTCGGGATTTAGGTCAGGGTCTGTTTCAATGAAGTCTTGTACTTCATCATCACTTAGTATGCAGATATTGTTTAGGATGCATCCACAATGTTTTACATAAGTGATGTACTTTACATCATACAGGTGGATACTATTGAGCCTGCGAAATTGCCCCTTGTGGTGACCTATAGCCCGCTCAACTACCTTACAGATGACAGCTTCCTGTTAAATCTTTGATGTTGGTCATTGAGGTGGCCGTTTGGGGTAATCAACCAATTTTTGAGAGGGTAGGCTGTGTCTCCTACAAGGAAATTTACAGGTTCAAAAAGTCTTCCTGACTCGGCTAACAGGGAGCTGTTTCTAAGAACCCTAGCATCATGGGTGCATCCTGACCAACCAGCATACCTGTGTGTAATTAATATTTTGTTGTCAACCACTACCTAAGTAAGTAAAGAGGTAAGGTTGATTAGATAATACAGGTATTAAACAAAATTATTGTGTGGTTTAAAAACATTCATCATTCAATGGCTGGTTTCAAGTTAAGTTCATATTATGAGTCGGCACTTTTAAATTAAATTTTTCAGAATACACAACACTCAGAAATGCAAATGTGCAGTGAATGCAACATGGCCATATATTTAGCCTGACTAACTGTTCCACATAACGAATTTTACTGGTTGGGGGGGGGGGGATTTTACCAATAGGATACTGAAGGTAAGCCAATGGTTTCTGCAGGTCAACTTGAAATCCTGGGATATTTCATTTTTAATTTTGGTGTAAGGTTACCCAGAAGTAATTATTGTTTTGAGTTTTAATGCTAAAATCATCAGGAGAACTTACTTGAAGCACAATTGATGGGAAACCTTTCCGGTTGATGAAGTCGTGATCTCCCTCAGGACAGAATGGTTCCATCAACAAACGCTATGATACCACCAATGCCACATACCTCCTCCACTTCATTAGCAATTTGTTGTCGCCGTTGGGCATCAGGTCACTGGATAACCTAAATTGGGACACAAACCTTTTAACTCAAATCATCACACCTAAACTTCTGGGGTCTACAGATGAAATGTTTAGGTAACTGTGGTTAAGAATTTAAGTTCAGCTTCTGAAGGGTAATTCTTCTTCATAATAATATTAATTTCAGAATTTCCCCAAATCTTTTCAAAATTGTACATCAAGTTCAACATAGTACATGTAAATTTCACTTCAAAGCATTGCCAAGATTTCCTGGGCCATTGAAATAATCTTGGTATAGGGATTTGAGATGAAATATTTTGAAGAAACATTTTGAAACGGTTTTGGTATTATATACTTAAATGCATTTTATTATGAAGTAGGGTGTAACATTGAAAGTTGTTAAGTCTAAAAAAATCTGCCATCCTCCCTCTTGTTTACTGTAAAATTTAAGGTGTTGCTTTTTGGTACGAATGGACTACTTTATTTGTTAGTGTATGGTTGATTTCATTGGCTATTGTTATGGTGATTGAAATCCATTATCAATGTTTCTAGTTGTATGTGCAGGGTTTGACAGTGTTTAAACTAAACTTTTGCATAGTTCAGCAAACCATTTTGGAGGTGTTAACTGTTAATAGCTACCGGCTATTCATGTTCAGTTATGAGTTGTGATTCACAAGATATTCATGAGTTGTAATTTTAAGGTTTGTGAACTTTAAAAATTTAATTCAAAGAAGGAGAACGTTCAAATTAATTAACAAAATAAAATAAACAAAATAAAATTCAAACTGTTCATGTAAAGAATTCTGGTAAAATCAGCCAAGGAGTTTCAGGACTGAAATTCATGAAGCTTCATTGGGAAAAGTATGCCATAGCAATAAGGTGTTAGACAAACAAGTTCTTTGTTGCTGACAGTGGCGGCACCACAATATGCAACAGTATTTTTGGAGGAATAGCTTATTTGTTATTTACTCATTAATTATTGCTGTAATGCAATAGCAGGCTGTGAATCAGAGTTTGCCCCCAATCGTTTCCATTAACATGTACTAGTAAGTAGTCCCAGACTAATTAGCTCATCATTTCACTAGTCCTAGTCCGTTTGGGTTTCTTTACAAGTATGTATTTCATAATGTGGATGCTTTTTAACATACGTAGAACTAGCTAGCTGGTCAACTTGGAGAGATTTTTTACCGGTCTTTGACCAGTAGACCACTGTTAGGGAGAACCCTGAATAACACAACTACTGTAACATCTTTATTCTGATTGTGAACAATGAAGAAAGTAAACATAATTAATTTGAGGCAAAACAATGCTTGGGTGATCAAAATGGAACATTTTATTTGTTAATGGTGTTGTTATTTTTTGGGAAACGAAGGGGGGGGGGAGATGGTGCTAGTGTTGTTCTGACCAAATCCTAACTTTGGCATTTAAAATTATTGCTGTAATTTCCAAGTTCTTTAAATTTCGGGCCTGGAAATTTGTTTCTTTCTATGACCCCGAACAATTATATATCACAAAGTAATTTAGCAAATAATTGTAAGAATATTTACATGCAACATGTGTTCACAGAATACTTCTGCAACATTGAGGGTGGTGCTGTGTGTTGTGGATTTAGCAGTGCCAAATGTTTGTGCAACCTCCCTCATGCTCTCCTGGTTACTCATGTACCAGCAAAATACTAGGAGCTGTTTCCTGGGGTTAACCTTCTCCTCTGGCCCTCGATGGCGTGTGAACAAATGTGGCATAAGTTGCTGTTCTAACTCTTCAAATGCTGCCTGTGTTAAACAATAGTGGTACCTGAAATCATCCAGACTGTAGAGTGGTACAACTTCTTTAGCATACACTGTTGGTGTACATGTATGGGTTTGTATAAGCCGACAGATAAGCAATAGGCCTAATTCTTTGCACTATTTTGGGGGGTTAAATGCCATTTGATAAACACAGTATATTGTTCAATAATTGTGTCAAGAAATAGACCTAAAACATAATGACGTTAAAGGCTTTTTCATGTGCGCTTTTATGGTAGGTAATGTTAGTATTTATGTTTAAAAGGTCAATTGACAAGTTTGTTGCCAAATAAAAGTTTCTTTTCAAAAGCATTTTCATTATGCAGTTTGATTTTATTACCATGAAGTGATTAAAACAAATATTTTTAATCTCCTATCCCCTCCTAAGTAATACCATACCTTTAAGTTAATGTTTATTATGAAGCAAGTGCAATCTGTGCTGCTTTGCCATTATCTGATACAGGGATTTTGGGCCAAAGTTTGTAGATCTGTGATACCACTTTGTAACAAGGTTGTTAACTTTTCCAAACCTTGTTGACAGAAACAAAATATGTTGCCGTGTCATTTCATACATCGGGAATGTGACAGGCTAAAACAGCATTTGGGGCTGCTAAACACTTCAGATACATTCCAGCCCATGAAATTGCAGCATCTTTTGGCCCCACAAAGTCCCAAGCTCTCCCAATCTTCCATGCATATACTGGGTGTGATTCAGTCTCGATCGTCTTTCAACACAAAGGGAAAGACAGCCTGGGAAACCTGGAAGACATATGAGGACGTTACTTCTACTTTCCTTGCCTTGTCCAAAGGACCAGCACAGATAAGTGATCATGGTTTAGCTGTACTTGAACGGGTCACCATCTTGTTGTAAGACCTTACTAGCACTTTGGTGAACATAGATAAAGCTCAACAAGAGGCGTTTGCAAGGAAAGGGCATGTCAAGGATGCTATTCCTCCAACCACGGCAGCTTTGTTGCAACATATCAAGAGTGCTGTGTACCAGGGCTGCCACTGCTAGGGCAACGCCTGAAAAGTTATTATTGCATTGCCATCACCTGAGAACTGGGGATGGACTGATCCGCCAAACAGGAAGCCATTGTGGACCACTCTACCTGAGGCTAACAAGTCATCCAGAGAACTTATACGCTGTGGTTGTAAACTTGGATGGATGCAGTTGTAAGCAGGCTACCATTTGATATGTATTATTAAATATTTAATATGTCCATTTAATATGTAATTTGGTCCAGTCACAATCAGCTGGACAAACTTTACACCACATCTTCCTTTTTGGTCGTCAGTTGTTGGCAAATGGCAATAATAATTAATGTCACCTGATGTATGTGTAAATAAAATCATAATTGGAAATGAGAAATGCTATTTAATTGCTTTGAAGTTAAATTTTCCGTGAATATCTTCATTTTTGGAATTTCCTAAAAATCATAATTTCTTTTAAAATCATTCAGCCAATTTCTCCTGAAAATACAGAAAAAATACATGCCAGTTGGACCACTTCATGAAGGCTATGCCTACACGAGTGTCGATGCATTTACTTCTGCCCATGGTTTAACACCACCTGTTGCCCGTCTATATGTAACATTTAGAAATATATGTCTGTGGAGTGAACGTATCGACTAAGCGGCACTTTTCCTCAACTCAATTAGCTGAGACTGAAAGTGGGCCGGGGAGACAGTCACACGACTAGCCCTAGACTAGCCAGTAGACCAAAACATTTTTCTTTTAGTTAATTACTCATTCAATTCTTTGCAAAAACAGGTGAAACCCTTGAAGTTCTATCCTCAGACAGGCCTGATTGACATGGCTTATAACCCTTTAGGCAGTATGACTCATGGACTTGGAATCTCCAGCTACAAAACACCTTTGTATAGGCTTGCGTACACAAAATCTGGACGCATTGCTTTGTGCATAGAATAAGATCTGCCATTTATAGGGCTAGCAACCAAGAGCCCCACCCATATGGACACTTATAGGGACATTTCCCATTACTCGTTACCAAGTAAGGTTTTATGCTAATAATTATTTTGAGTAATTACCAATAGTGTCCACTGCCTTTAAAGGTATGAATAAGTTGTTAGAAAAGTAAAGTAGAGTTGTGGTTCTATGTCAAAATAAAATTGTATTACCATGTGACTGCCATGTGCACAGAATTATGTTCCTTCTTTTAAATTTCTTATTGTGGGTTTTTATGCTTATTTAAATGAGGTCTCGGTCTCGGTCTCGGTCTCGGTCTCGGATGGGACGGTCTCGGTCTCAGTCTCGGACTTTAAGGTCTTGACTACAACACTGCGCCCCACGCAGTTAGTGCACTGGTGGGTTCCGGCAACACGCCCATATTCGATCGCACGCACCACGGGTAATAGCCTCAAGCCCTTTTCTCTCAGTTCGATAGCGCATATGACAGCAATGGACCAGGCAACACCGCCAGCCTTGCCCACCGGGACGCAAGGGTCTGTTCAGGCCACGAGAGATTATAGAGTCACTGCCCCACGCAACGGGTGTTGCAGGGTTTCGGCAGAGATCCCTTTTTCCGGATCGTGGCTAGCTTCGGAAGACTGGGGCTTAGTAGCTCCACCCGTGGTTGACTAGATGACACATGCGGCCATTTCGACATCATAGGAGGAGGTGCATTCTGCTGCGGCAGCTTGGCCGGTGCATCCCTCGGGGTCATCAGCTTACGTGGGACTGTGGCTGGGACGTCCTTCCAAGGTCAGCAGCTTACGGAGGTCCGTGGCTGGGACATCCTTCGGGGGCAGCAGCTTACGGAGGTCCGTGGCTGGGACATCCTTCGGTGCAAGGAGGGTTTCAGGTTCAACCGGTCCAGCGTCGAGGAGATCGTCGCCCAGTTCCTCTGCATCCATTATCTCCAGAGGTGGCATGGAGCATATGCTGAGGACATCATCCTCTCTCTGCGGAGAGTCGTGCAGGGGAGACAGTATAGAGGGTAGCTGGCAGAGTGAAGGCAGCTTCTGGAGTACGGGATTCTGCTCAGCCTCCTGACTATTAAGCTTCGGCGGTGTTCTGGTTCCAACAACCCGCCTGACATCAATGGAGTGTCTGCCGTGGCCCGGTAGTTCCAAAGAGGTTCCTTTTGGAGGGTGCTCACATCACTCACCCGGTCTGGGTGTTCGGTCACATAATGCCTCCACAGGTTGTTCCTACGCTTCCCATAGTATCCACAGCACAGGCAGTAGAGCACGATGGTTATGGGCCCGTGGTCCAGTTGCTTATGTCTCATAAGACCCTTGTACTTCTTGTACATCTTTGAACATTTGTCGCACTCCAGCTATTGCTCACTAGGTGGCACCATTCTTAATCAATTCTGCACGAAAACCAACAATCACAGAATTTCCTTGATTAAAACAAACAATTATTTATTATATACAATAATATTCAAACAGTCATATTAACGGTATCTTACAGGCAGCCTGTGTGTCCGCGCAGGAACTTTCCTGTGTTTTACAGGTGACTCCTGCTCGACATTGATTGGGGCAAGCGCAGGTGTATTCCTGTTATGACTATTTCCTACATCCTATCACCCAACACATCGTCGGTGACCGTGAGGTTTATCACGTGACTTCTCACTCTCCATTACAACTTCGAGCGTTTCAAGCTCTTCTGCGGGGACTACCCTGCTTGGAATATTCCAAGACTTGATTGGCTCCCCTACATAAGGTTTAAACCTATCAGCATGTACCACACGTGGCTTTGCGCCCTTCGATCTTTGTATCCTGAACACCACATTGGATAACTTCTTAAGCACAAGATACGGCCCCTCCCATTTCAACTGAAGCTTGTGGCAAACCCCTTTTCTCCTCGCAGGTTAAACAACCATACAAACTTGTTCTCAGAAATGCAAGAGCCATATGACTTTCGGTCATAGTTCTTCTTCTGGCGCCTCATGCTTTTACTTAGGCACAGCTGTGCCCTGTCTTGGGCCTTCTGGATTCAGCTCCTCAAGTTCTCCGCGTAATGAGTATGCGACTCATCCTCACTCGGTGCAGGATGTTCTACCGTCAAGTCTATCGGGAGTGAAACTTCCCGCCCTAACATCATCATGCTCGGTGTTTCCCCGATGCTTTCCTGTGGGGTACTTCGATATGCCTCAGTTGCAGTCCTGCTAATACCTTCTCCATCAACTGCTCGTACGTAGCGGGAGCATTAGTTAACCCAAAAGGCATTACCTTCCAGCGGTACAGCCCATTACGAACTACAAACGTTGACTTCTGCTGGGCATCCTCGTCCAGAGCCACCTGCCAATAGCCGGATGCTAGGTCAAGGGTCGAGAACCACCTAGCTCCCTCTAGGGCATTCAAAGTCTCATCAATCTATGGTGGCCCTGAAGGGACATCGCATATCGCAAACGTGTGCGCATACGTATGCAATGTCGTGAAACAATTCGCGAATATGTGTTCACACGTATGCAATGTCGTGAAACAAATCGCGAATATGTGCGCACACGTATGCAATGTCGTGAAACAAATCGCGAATATGTGCGCACACGTATGCAATGCCGTGAAACAAATCGCGAATATGTGCGCACACGTATGCAATGCCGTGAAACAAATCGCGAATATGTGCGCACACGTATGCAATGTCGTGAAACAAATCGCGAATATGTGCGCACACGTATGCAATGCCGTGAAACAAATCGCGAATATGTGCGCACATGTATGCAATGTTGTGAAACAATTCGCGAATATGTGCGCACACGTCTGCGAATATATTTGCGATGTCGTGAATTTTATTGCATACCATGTCGCATACCTTTGAATAAAATGTCTAATGATCTGGGGGGTTTCTTGCCTACAGTGAGATAAGCGGTAGTCATTGCAGCGGTAGTCATTGTTGTGAGGCGAGCGAGGCGGGTGGTCTTCCGGTATGGCAAGACTTGGCCTGGTGCCAAGGTACTGGGTACATGCTCCCTAGGTCACTAACAAATTGTCCTCAACTACGACATCACCCCAAAGGTATGCGACATGGTATGCAATAAAATTCACGACATCGCAAATATATTCGCAGACGTGTGCGCACATATTCGCGATTTGTTTCACGACATTGCATACGTGTGCGCACTTATTCGCGAATTGTTTCACGACATTGCATACGTGTGCGCACATATTCGCGATTTGTTTCACGACATTGCATACGTGTGCGCACACGTTTGCGATATGCGATGTCCCCTCAGGGCCACCATATCAATCCTGGGCACTGGGTAAGCGTCGTTGATCGTCGAGGCATTTAATCCTCGATAATCTATACATAAACGTCTTGACCCGTCTTTCTTCCTCACCAGCACCACATTGGCTGCCCATGGACTGTCAGATGCCTCAATCAAACCCCTCTTTTTCAAGTCGTCAACTTGACGACTGATCTTGTCTTGGTTTACCACAGGATTTCTCCTTGGTCTCTGCTTAATTGGCCTGGTGTTAATGCCGTGTTTCACTTTATCCGTACAGCCTATATCGTCATCACCCCGTGAAAATACGTCTTGGAACTCAACAAGACACCTCAATAATCATATCTGGTCAGCCTGCCTCAAGTGTACTTTACTCCTCTCATACAACTTCTCTATTCCAGTGGCTGGAGAGAGTGGTCCCCACCACCTCCGTATCATACCCAAGGGGCGGAGCTTCAACTTGTACCGGCAAAACAATTGCAACTGTAGTCCGGCATGGAGAACACTTTTTCTTTGTTTGGGTTAAGTAGCCGAATGGGCGCTACCACGGCATATCTACCACGGCCGAAGCCATAAGCAAACCTTTTTCACCAAGTTGCCCAGCCGAGTCGACTGGTTCCATGACTAATGGTCCCTTCAACCACTCACAGCTGCCAACAATCGCACCTGTTGCAATAGTTTCATGACCCGCCGGAATCTCTATAGTTTTAGCCACAACCACACGTCCAGCAAATTGTTCGCCAAAACTCCCTGTGCATTTTACTTTAATACCATTTATGCACAACTCCAACCTTCCGAAATCTATGTAACCCTTGCTTTGCAACAACCAGTCCATTCCCAACATGGCAGGGACTGATATGTCAGCAAAAACGGTGTTTCCAATCTGTAAGTCCAACCAGGCTGTTCCGTACACCTTTAATGGACTGCCGTCCACGTGATTCATCCGTGTGCTGCATTCTTCTAGAACAGGTTGCTATTCTTTTGGTATTTTATGATACACCTTTAGACTAAATAAAGTGTCCGTGGCCCCTGTGTCAATTAACAGACAGAACTTGGTTGACCTAACCGAGACTTCGACAAACAAACCATGTGCTGCCCTCATCAGAGAGGTTTCAATTGGGTGGACCAGTTTTTGTTGATTTCTATTGTAGGCCCTTTACATTGTTCAGTCTTCCCGCGGGCCCGCTGGTTGACTGGTTGTCGTTTCCCTGCATCCGGGATTTCTACGCCTTGGTTGTGTACAAAATGTCCCAATTCCCCTCAGTTATGACACCTCATGTCTGTCTTAGCTCCATCACCATGGTCCTCCTCACCCGTTGCCTGCTTGGCCTGCTGGGGCAGCGCAGCCATTAATTTTTCCAATTGCCGAGCCGACCAATTTACGGAGTCAGACTGTCTACACATAGCCCGTTCGATGGACTGGATCCTGGCCTCTACGTCTTGGTCAACTCTCCTAGCAAACTAAGGGGGCCTCTCTAGCCCTTGTTGCGCTTCCACTTTATGGAAATTTTGTCTCTAAGGCAGCCTGCAACGCCTCTGATAGGTTCTCCGGCCTTGCCAGAAATATACCCTCACGTACCAACTGGTCGGCCACCGCGTCTACAAAATGGTTTTTCTTCAGACGATCTCTTGCTTCCTCAGGAATTTCTGGGTATGCCCTTACAGCCAACTCATGCACTGCCTGACATAACTCCTGAAGTGTTGTAATTCAACCAGAAAGTTCTCTGCCTGATGACCCGGCTCAAACCTTCTTTTCAACAACTTAAGACTGGGTTGCTCTAAAAATCAAAGAAGTGGTGGCAGATTTTTAAAAATGGATTTCGTTTATACTTTGCACATGTGAAGGCCTTCAACCAAAGTGTAAAAAGAAAGCATATTTTTTGCATTCACACTTACGTTGCCATGGCAACGGTTAAAAATAGAAAATTACCATATTTCACCTAATTTAGCTCTTTTCATAAGTTAAAATGATCTAAGGTTGTGAGCTGCACTGTGTAAAGACCAAATAGTTGACCTACCTCTCAGCTGAATATGGTGAATATACATCCTTAACCTTTCCAAAAATGCACTTGACACAAGTACAGTTAATTGTGAATGGGAGATTCCATTATTTCATAAAGGGGTGTTTTGAGCAAAAGTCAATTTGGGAAATAGAGGTGGTCACTAAAAAAGAAGTCCGAAAGTAGCATATTTAGGAAATTTATGCTTCCAGGATTGAAAGATAAGATGCTTGTCTGTAAGAATTTAAATACAAAAGTTTTGGTATTGTTTGTACCGGGGAGCAGTGTTGCCAGAAACTTCATCCTTTTTTTGAAAAAAATGTATATTTTCAAATTTCACATATGGAAAATAATGCTCTTTAATGACTTTCTACATGCTGAACAATGATGTTGATTGACAAAATACCAGGACAAAATATAGTAAAGCAACCTACAAGTATAAAAACATGACTTTCATTTGTATAAACATGCATCACAAAGACAGTGTTGCCAGAAAAGTAGCATTAAAATACATAAACTCTGAAAACACCACAGCAAGTTTTAGGGAATATAGAATCATTATGCCCATGGAAAACCTGCATGGAAAATTATGTCGTATGTTTGTGGTCATATTTACATTTGGCTATAGCAGCTATATACAATCTTCAACAAAACGTTCAATTTTCTTGACAAATGGACGTTTACGGCCCTTCGTTGGAATATCCAAAATGTCTATGTTGAGGTATGTACACGTACATAAAGGTACACGTTGCCTTGGATCGGGCGAGTTGGTCTATACAAAGCGTTTGAAACCCTTTGTTATATAATGCATGTGGTTAGAAAGATGTTTTAAAAATAAAATACAATTATCCACCCAAATAAAAATGCCTGGAAATTGCGTGATTTCCTTTAACTTTGCGAACTAACACGGTCGGCCATTTTGAGTCCACAAAATGGCTGACCGTGTTAGTTCACGATGTTAAAGGAAAACCACGCAATTTCGAGGCATATTTGTGTGGATCGTTATATTCTACTTTTAAAACATCTTTCTAACCATATGCATTTTATAACAAACGGTTACAAATGATTTTTATAGACCAACTCGTCCGATCCAAGGCAACGTGTACCTTTAAGTTTTGAAACTGTTTGCTTGGTAAGACTATTTGGTTTAACTAGTTCACAAACATTAAGCGTTAAACATTAATTTAAGCGTATCAAAATACAATTCTTATCTTTCGACTAAAAAAAAACCATGAAACAGTAATAGTTCATACATCTTAGAGGTGAGCATAGGCTCAGCGTCTACAGCGAGTGTTGAGGCCAGTTTAATTGGATGTTCAACCATATTCAAAGACAGACCTTAGTTACACATTTTCAGCATTCTCCAACATTGACTAGAAAGTCCAATGTTCCTAGCAGTTGAACTTGATCTACATTGTACAGGGTAAACTGGTACCACTTCCAAGTTCTTGCAGTAGTGGCAAGCTGGTTATTACCAGTCTGCATGTGTTGAGGACAATGAGGGATGATCACTATAGCCCAAAGGGCAAGCCTAATCAGTGGGGATCTATTATAAACAGATGTCTGGGCCCAGGGATAAAATGTAAACAAATGTCTGGCCAGGGGATAATAATGTAAACATACTCTCTTCTGAGTCAGTGGTCAGCTTCTTTGAGCAGATGGTCAATTCATTCAGCAATTGTATTTAGTTCAAAGAACATAAACTACTACATTTGAACCACCTAGCCCTGTGTAAGGATTGTTAAACAATGTAAACAATAAAATATGACATACATTTAAAAAAAAAAAAAGGGTTCATTCCTGAAATTTGAATGTTGTCACAATACATTATTGATATAATGCCAACTTTTTGATGGAATAAAGGGCTATAATGTGGATTACACTGGATGTTACCACCAAACTAGGCTTAAAAGGACAGGTTACAGGCAATTGTGTTGCAACTCTGTTTTATTTTGTATCCATTTTTACTGTTAAATACTGTACAGTGTAGTCAAGGTCCTAAGAAAAATGTTTGATGAAAAAAGTCACTTAGCAATTCCATGTATCTTTAACTATTCTAGGCGTACATATCAAGGTTCACATTTAAAAATCATGTCTCTGGCAACACTGACTGCCTTTAATGCCATTTAAGAATTTGTTTTCTCTTCATATCAACATTCATTTACATGTTCTATCCAAATGTGACGAATTTGTTGTAAATTTTGTCAATTAAGACTTTAATGTATAAGTTTTGGCCATTCATTGCGTTTTTTCCCCGCCAAAGTGCTAACTTTCCGGCAACACTGTTTTCGCCCACTTGAAATACCAAAACATTTTATTGCATTTTTATGTAGGTTGGTATCTTACCTTCCAACTATCAAAGTGGTATTATCAACAAAGTGCCACTTTCGGATTTATGGCCCAATTCAATACCCCCATTTTTCGCTATGAGAAAATCTGACAAAAACACCCCTAATTGAAATAATGGTTTGGTCCAAAGTGGATCCCACACTTAATTTCAAAAAACATTTTCTGAAAGAGTAAACATGGTTGTGCAATATGTGTGAAAGAAAAACTTCTAACTTTTCCCCTTTAGATGTACCAGTGCTTCCAGTTTACCTATATTTCATTACTTAAATTAGGTAAAAACTTGGAAAATTGGTTGGAAATCTTATTTTGGCCGTTTCCATGGCAACCAACATCTGATATCAATTTTTTTTCGATTTTTGTGTTACATGTACCAATACCAACTCATACATGGAGTATTGCCAAAATCTATTTTTTGAAGTCTGCCACCTTTTTAAAAATATCTTTGATTTTTACAGCAACCCAGTCTTAACCATCTCATTGTAAGTCTTTTTGTGTTGCCAATATGTGCACCCAAAATACGGACTGCATCTCCTTGCAGACTTGCAGCCAAAAACGCCGCAGACTGCTTCTCATCCCATCGATTTACTACACGACAACTCTCAAAGTGCCGGTATAATTCATTCCACGGAGCTTTACCATTATACCTGTCCGGCATAATACTCGGACGTCGGGGAACCGGTGAATTCCGTACATCCCCCTCACTTGTTGCAACAATCTTTGACTCTCTTTTCAGCGGCATAGGCCCCACCTTGTCTGCTCCAGAGTCATCCGCTACTTCCCTTTCAGCCATGACCGCTGGCGGGCGTGTAGCAAAACTCATCAACTCACTCCGTAACTGCTTCGGATTAGGCGTGCTCACCGCATTCACAAACGGATTCCAATCAATTTGTTTTCGACGAGAGGAGGACAACTGGTTCCATAATAATTTGACTCACCACCCCCTCAAAGGGAGGAGTGAAGATTTCCCCTGACATTAGTTCTTCCCAATACAAGTACCCAGATGTCTCCTCTTTCATCTCAGCCAAATTCTGGCGGGCAGTTTAAACTCAACTGCCGAATCTACCCTTAGTGATTGCGAACATCACTTTGGGCATCACTGATTGGGTTAACCCCAGACAGTTTCACCTCTTTCAATGGTGCCTCCAACTTCTTAATCCGTTCCAAATGCTGACACTTCTCCCACTGCAGCAACTGAATCTCCAATTGGGACCTATGTAGGTCCTCACCAAATGGAACTCCTGACATTCTGTCCAATTACTACTAAACAGGGGTCTCCTCGTACTCGTTCCACAGACACCGGTCTTGCCAACCAGCGAGTACCCTTCTTTGTTGTCTCAACTCACGGCAAATGCACCAAATAAGAATACCCAATTCCAACCTGCAGGCGATCAACGACCCAAATAGAAGAAACAGGACACTATGATACCACATCAGTCCGACGAATGTCTTACACATCTACTCAGGGAGGCACCATAGGTGGAATGGGTGAAATGGGTGGACAAGTTGTTCTCCCTGACTGAACTTAGGATATGTCTTATCTCTGAATAAATTCTGAATGCCAGAAAAACAATAATTGCAGCGAAGAGCGCCAAAAGCAAAATGAGCAGTCCCACTTTCATCTCCTTATACCACGTAAACAATATACACCATTCAAAATCCCACACCATTTGTGACGTCACGCCTCACGCGGACGGGGGGATGTGACTCGGACGGAACTGACGAATGTCTCTGAGCGGTTAGAGACGAGTCCATTGGGATAGAAGTATACCGTCCCGAGAATGGTCTATCATTTACTGTTCGTAGGGATCGTAGAACATCACCACCTCAGATGGCTTGACAACAGAGGGCGTTTTGTCGTGCAGCTTCCTCAACATACAGCACCAGCAACATCAGAAAGAAAGAAATACCAAGTAGACACAAGCTTCAAGTAGCACAACAGCAACAAAGATAGTTTATTTATTCATCAACTATCTTCCTCATTCGTAACCATCGAAGTGGCACCCTTTACACAATGAATGGTAGGTCTATGATACACGACTCAGTTTGCCGGCAACGCACAGCGCTTAAGATTTGCACGCGCTGTACACCTTATTCATAAATTTAGCAAACTTCTCGAAATTTGTTGTAAATATGTAACAACTTCTTAGCCTAATCTACTAATTTGCATATGTGATATACGTTGTCATAACGTTCCCAAGTAACCTGACAAAACTACAACATTCAAGCAACGTTGCAAAAAAATGTTA
This sequence comes from Pycnopodia helianthoides, assembly GCA_032158295.1. Taxonomy (NCBI): domain Eukaryota; kingdom Metazoa; phylum Echinodermata; class Asteroidea; order Forcipulatida; family Asteriidae; genus Pycnopodia; species Pycnopodia helianthoides. The sequence continues at coordinate 34,237 of JASTWB010000029.1, forward strand.
ATGCGACTTTATTTAGAGGTTTTGAAGAAACATTGCCATAACATTGTATTTATGTTTTCAAATAACGTAACAAAACGACCTTCAGGGAACAATATGAAAGAACATTTACCTAAAGTTTATATATGACGTCAAAAACCAACGTTGGAAAACGTCGTATCTGCGTTACCAAGTAATGTGACAACCATAATTCAGAAAACGTTGCAAAATAATATTCACAAGACGATTTTATACGACGGTTAAAATAACCTTGTTATAACGCTTTATTTAGGTTATTAAGTAACAAGACCAAACTGCAACCTTTTTTGCAACGTTGCAGGTTAGTTGTGTTTTAGTTGGGAATTAATATTACCAAAACACAACTCCACAGTAACGTTATGATGACGTTACGTGTTTGCTGGGTAATAATTTATTTTCTGCTTAGCAACAATGAGCTGGATATTTTAGCAGGTAACCTTATTCTGGTAAGCATAATTTTGTTGGGCTTAGCTACTTTTTGTGCTTTAGCAGCTATGAAATTAGGCCCTGTAAAATACACTGTTGTCCTTGTTTTGATTTGGCTGATCAAAACAAGCAATGGTTATTTTTGTAGTCAGTCCTTCAGACGGAAATATTCTGTGAATGATTTGTTCTGGTACGTACTTCAATCAGTGAGTTTTCAGATTTAAACTACTGATTTACTAATTCACAGATAAAAAATCCTACAATGTATGTTTTACCTTAGTCCTGTAAAACCTAAATCACCTGAAACTTTTTTTCACTGATTATAGACAACCCACAACTTATCAACCCGAGTTGTACACATGCTAGTAAACTTCTTATAAGGGCCGCATACTCCAACAGTCTAAAAGTAACACTAACACGAAACAATAACAATAAAATCGCCATTAAAAATAGTTATGAAATTGGAAGTCACGCAATTTTTGCCCTTGATAATCACACCTAAACCCTATACCACATACTGACCACATGTCGTGTATGTAGAATACATATATGTACAGTACACATAAATAATACATTGTGTGTTGTACAATGTTAGAACATGCCCTCTTTCATGGGTCAGAAATCATGTTGTTTTTTTCTCCCAATGATTGGATAACAGCTTTTATAAAGAGTACGAGGAATGTAACTGATAGATAAGTTTTATTTTACTTGTGGAATACTTTCTAAGATTTTTTTTTGGTCCAGTTCAAATTTATTCAGTACCACTAAAAAGTATTAACAAAATTGCAAAAAGGGTGACACAGATTGACTTTCACTCAAGAGCCATACTGACATATTTCGAGAGAGTGACATTTTCACTATTTTACATTAAGAGAGTAACATTAAAAAAACTGTAATCTTAAATATTGTGCAGATATACAATGTACATGTACTTTTCCATACAATGTTGAGGTCAGGGCCCAAGGGGATCTAAAAATCTAAGCAGTTATGTGTACAATGATAAATATTATGTGGAAATTACATAGGGAAAATTGACACATAAAACATTTCATGTTTTTTTCCGGTTGCCATTAGTGAAATCTGAATGTAAAATAAGACAAATTATCATGGTTCTTTTACAGTATGCACGAATTCTTCTAAAGATTCATCCCCTCCGGCATCTTCACTGCAGGCGTCGCCATCCTCATCATCTGTGAATTAACCCTTTCTCATAACCTGAATGCTGACTGGTTAACACAATTTGCGATTCCTTAGGAAAAAATGAGTCAAGGCTTACGAAAGGGTCTAAACAAAGGCACCAGGCCACATCCATCCGAAAGGAGAGAGATGCAGACGTCGTTCAAAATTCGCTCTCGACCTTTGTGGAAAGCGTGTAAAACTATTGCCACAAAAATAGTTCATGCTTACCCAGCTTCATTGGAAGACCGTCTGGAGGGAGATAAAGTTGGAAATGGATTCCACTCAATTCTAGGGGAGAGGTTGACAGTATAAAACATTGTGAGAAACGGCTCCCTCTGAAGTGACATAGTTTTCGAGAAAGAAGTAATTTTCCACGAATTTGATTTTGAGACCTCAGAATTAGAATTTGAGGTCTCGAAATCAACCATCTGAAAGCACACAACTTCGTGTGACAAGGGTGTTTTTTCTTTCATAGTTATCTCGCAACTTCGACGACCAATTGAGCTCAAGTTTTTACAGGTTTGTTAATTTATCCATATTTGAGATACACCAAGTGAGAAGACTGGTCTTTGACAATTACCAATAGTGTCCAGTGTCTTTAAAGGAAAGTTTAATATTATATTCTGATAAGAACAGGATTGATTGTATTTATATTGTATTTATAAGATTGTTTTTTATTGTCTGTATTTTTGTGGCTGTTTTTTAATGTGTGCTTTTTATGACTGGGAGAAACACTTGTCGTGTTTACATGATGAATGAATAAATAAATCTAATCTAATCTAATTTTGTTCATGTTTTGAGTTTTGACTAATTCAACCAGGCATGTCCCATGTGTTGCTCTCTAAACATTCTCCAGTGTGTGGAGAGCATCAGACAGGTTATCCCTTATTGAGTTTTCAAAACACAGGTTTCTCTCATGCATGCCTTAAACTGCAGTACGTGTACTGATAAACGGTGGTCAAAATAACTAGCAGTTCTTCAGAATGTCTCGTTACACTTTAGGAAAATCAACCTAGTCAAATTGTCAGCAGATAATCTAGCTCTGTGGGGCCGCATGATGATCCCACCCCTGCTGAAGATACGTTCAACAGGGTCACTGGAGGCGTGGATTTTCAGTGTTCTCATTGCAAGTTTTTACAAGTCTATGACCAGATCTGTGGTGTTTAAATTGCAACACACCCAAAATGTTAAAACATATTTATAACCAGTGCTGTATAAACAGTTTACATGTAGCTTATTTCATAAAATATTCCACACTTTCGTAAACAGGTAAGGTTTAAAGTTATCAAAGCAGGATTAATATGGAACAAGCCACTTGACTGACTGACCGTTACCTTGGAGAGTGGCCTTCAGGTCCTCTCTCAATCGCTTGAGTGAGACTGCATCAATGTCAGCCCACACATCCATGTCAACCCAGTGCAATGCAAACTGCAGATCCAATGCTGGTGCAATAAGTTACACTTTATCAGAGAATGGCAAGTCGTGGGAGCCAGCGACAGGTTCTGACATATTGCAGCTCGTGAATATGCCACTGAATCTCTTTAGTAGAGAAGAAGTTAGGGAGATCACCAATGGTCGACAGTGACAAACACAATCTTTCATCTTCCTGAGATGAGAGTAGAGGTCAAGAGTTGCTGGAACAACCATGCTGATTGTGACACACTGCTCACCTATAGATTATAGAAGTGTTGACTTTTTGCTTAGTGGCAAAATTCTCCGATCTGATGATCGTATGAATCTGTGGTATATTGTATATTGTTTCAATCAGAAACATCCACTAATATAATCACACAAATAATTATCAAAATGCAGTGTGTAGTGTTGAAACATTTGTTTTAAATGTACCTTGAGTGAGATCGGTAGCCTCAGAAAATGGTGTAAGAATTTCACTCATTTCGGTCAGTTGATTCCATTCTCTAGCGCTGAAGGATACATTATTGACATCTGCCCCACACATATCAGTCAATGTCTTCAAGTCCAGGTTCAAGATTGCCTTGAGCTGGTGGAATGTTGAATTCCACCGTGTTGCATTTGCAGCGGGGATTGTCCCACCTTTACCAAATGAATTCTCAAACCTGCAAAAAAATAAAAGTAAAAATACTCATGAGCTATGACCTTGCTATATTAACTGTGTTGAATTTGTAATTGCCATTAATGTTTTCTTGTTTGCACTATTTGACTATGTTGACTGAAAGGATAATACTTTTAAACCAGCCTGCTGTACCCACTATTGAGTCAAAGATAATATTGTGTAACCATGTTTACCAACAAATGAACCTATTTCCATCAGACTAATAAGCATATCATCACTGATCATCATATGATTGTTCAGTATCAAATGACTCACAACTGACAAACAAGCAAGTTTCTTTTAACACTTAACTGAAGCCTTACAAAGTTCTCACTGCAACACTTAATTCTCTTTCCTACACTTCATTTACCTCTCCTTCAAAATTGTACTCCTGTGCAGTAAAGTTGCGAGTCTTGATGCCTTTGCGATGGCCCCTGCAACACCTTTTGTATCCTTCATTCCATCTCCAATAACAAGCTGGAGACTGTGGGCAAAGCAAGAAAGGAGCTGCTTAGAGTTGGACACAAGGACCTCGCTGACATAGTCGTCTTCCTCCTTATTTAACGACTCCCAAATGCTCTCATCATCCAGAGTTTCATCATCATTAACTCCTTCCTCAAGGCTATCCTCATCAGCAGGTGGAAAACGAACCTTGAATGCGAACTTCATATTAGAAGCATTGTCTGTTGTAATGAAATCAATTTTATGTTTGATTTCATACTCATCAACTATCTCTTCAAATGCCGCAGAAATCCTCACTCCCGTATGGCTGCCTGTAAATTGCTGACAACTTAAAAGAAGCAACTGTAGTTGTGGTTTTGATTCCTCATCAAAAGAAAGGACATGACCTGTCACTCCCAAAGAAAACCTCATGGTCCGGTCTGTCCAAATGTCTGTTGTAATTGAAACTGAAGGCTGCTTAACGAAACATTCTTGATTTTCTGCTTGGCTGCATCAAAGAACTTGGGCAACATACTCCCTGAAACAGTACAACGTGCCATTGGTGCATATCTAGAGGGAATTAATCAAACACAAGCAAATAAAATTAGCTATTTAAGGTGTCTTACACCATGCATCAAACAAGTTTTAAACATGAGTCAACAGTCAACACCTTGCCTAATACTGCTTGCTTGCCATTAATAAAATGCTGAAGAGAAAAAGAAAAAAAACAAAAAACATACAAATTCTCATAATCACCTTGGTTCCACCAACTTGAGGAAATGTCTGAAGTGGCTGTTTTCCACAAGTGACAAAGGTAAGGAGCAGCCAATTATCAGATCCTTAATGATTGCATCACTAATAGCCTTCTGACGTGGACTCTGGGCGCTGTATAACTGAACTGTTTCACTGCTACTTCCACTGGCACCAGGGTGATGAAACTGCTGATAGTCTGCTGCTGACTATCCAGACTGGTTTTGTTTTGTAAATAAATACTTATTGTATCTGTAAACAAATAAAATAATTAGAGCTTCTTCAAATTTTGTGAAATCCAAGTGGGAACAAAAACCAGTAAAATACAATTTTCATTGGAAATAGCTGCAAGGAAAAAAAAGGACACTGAGTTTTTTAAAAAGCGTCCAATAATCCATTCATACTAACAGTAACAGGCAGTACTAATAGTATGAACATTTTGTAAACAAATTAGGCAAGAAAGTTTTATAAATTGATAAAAAAAGACCCGCGAGGGCGCCCTTGAAACAAGACGGCGGCGCCCGTCGGCGAAAAATATACACAAATCTTGCTGAACAATTACACTTTTGTATTAACTTTAAAGGAACATTAAAGAATTGGTTTTTGTAACAAAACAGTTAATGGCAGTGTAAGCACTTTATGTAATCCACCATGTACATAAACTGACAAACCTGTAGAAGTTTGAGATCGATCGGCCATCTGGGTCACGAGAAAATAGTGAAAAACCGATTACACATTTGCATGAAATCATATAGGTTCAACGAACGAATAAAACGCTCACTGAGTGATAAACTCTAATCGGAAAATTAGTTTATTCATTTCTCATCAATTATGGCATTTCAGACAAATATTTCAAGGGATGTTTTCTACTATCATCATCATTAGACCGTGTAAGTTTTATGTAAATCTGTGATCAAAAGTATATTTTACAATTATCAATTCTGTAATGTTCCTTTAAAACTAATTTACACAAGTCAAATTATTTTCTAGATTTCGGATAGAACAGGTTAATTTGGGACTAATAATCTTTATAGTGGTAAGTAAGGTGCTTTTATAGTACGTACTTTGCTTTGTGAAGACAACTCACGTGTCTTATAAATGCAGAGCTGGTCCCTGCCTGCTCGGTTATGCAGTTCGGACGAAAACAAAATCTGCATATGGCCGAGTGCTTCCTCTTGCCCGTCTCGGTGTCCACAAACTCTTTATGCTCCGCAAAACCAAATTTAATAATTAAGGAATTGCTTGACATATTTTAATATTTTAAGATGTAGGTCTCTTGTATTTTTGTAAAACTACAGCACAGCGACGTGACAAAACAGTCTGGCAGTAGTGTGTACACACATGACGACCGATGACGACACGCGGCAGCTACATGTAATATCACCATCCAATATTTAACGCCTAGTGAGTGTCAAAAGATTCCTGTGTGGAAGATGGTGCCACAGCACTTGCAATGTATAATACAGTAGTGCACGCCCATTGTGTACATTTTTCTTACCTACCAATTGTGTCAGACTTATGCACTTGAGTTGTTAAATGATTCACGCCTAGGTTTAGCATGGTTTAGCTGAGTAGGTTGACTATGGAAGTGCGTCAAGACTATTCCCGCGAAAATTTCAGGTGGTCTTGCGCGGATGGAAGCGGTATGTTTTGTACATGCGGACCCACGAAAAGTCAGAGCAGCAGCTAGCGCCCCCTAGCCTGTGACTGTCAATCATTCGTAAGTATGGGTTTATTTAGTTCTCTCTCTGTCCATATTAAGTTTTCAACTTCTGTCGTTATTTAGCGTACAAGTTTTGCTGCTTCTCAACATGCTCAATTAGGCCTAGAATTTGTTTTTCTCTCATGATCGCATGACTTTGATGTGATCATGATCAGATGATGAACATACGTTTTTGCGTTGGTCTTTGTAGTTTGTTCTGATGAGTAGGCTAGTATTGTAATCATGTATTACCATTATGCTTCAGATATTGATCAAGAACACCATAATATTATTGTCATTCGAAGCACTTATATTTTCACTCTGTTACACTATGGCGAAACTCATGATGTCGAGTATCCAACATTACTGGTCTCTGTTAGTGTTTAGAATTAGAGTCTTGGCATAACGGGACAATTCTTCCAACCGGGCCTTTCATTGGCATTGGTGAGGGGAACGTTTCCATTCAGTCTGTAATAACATCTGAAGTAAAAACAACTCGTGTGTAAAATGACACAGTAGATGGGTCACATACATCAGGGTTAATGACTGTGTTGTCGGTCAAAGGTCTCACGATTGTAATACATTTTATAGGCACATGCGCTTGTGTGGCCATATGCAGTGCACATAGTCTACAGTATGCTGTCACTGTGTACATCCACTCAAAGAGATTTAAGCACTACCCATAACATTATGTTCTATTATTATGCGTTTGCAGAGAGGCAACAACACTTTCAAAAGTCAACCAGATTTGCGTTTAATTTGATGAGGGAAATTACATCAATTTTGTAGGCCTATTATTATAGTGAAAGGTAAGCAATGAAAAATTTCCCTAAAACATTGAAACGAATATGCAAAATGTTTCTTTACTTTTTTTAGTCTTCATAGCCTGGTATAATTCTCATTTGTTGCAGATTTCACATCGGTTCATTGCACCATCAGTTCTTGTGCTTGTCACTCTTCTTCAGTGTGTCAGGTTTAATTATTTGACAATGTCTCAATCGGTTGGCACTGTCTATACTTGTGGCATTTGTTGTATTTATGAGGCACCAACATTTCAAAAGCTGCTCAATACAAGGTATTTTCTTCCTATTTAACTCATCTTCGGTGACATCATGCCGAAAGTGTTAACCCACATTCACAAACAAGTATTACAGAAAATGACCAGACAACAGAAAATAACAATGAAGAAAATGTCACAGAGGATAACATAGACACCGGAGAATCCAATGATGATTCTGACAAGCAAGCCACTTTCAAAAAAGCCTTCGCCCTCCACATTCTTAAGAATAGGGAATTGCACAAACTCCCGAAGAAATCCATTAACCTTTTGAGTACAGGGATATTTGATTTGTTGGAAATGCAGCAAGAACACTTAGTTTCCCAATTTTGTGAAATAGTATCGAGTTGTGCAGGTGGTAACACACCATTTGGAAAGTGTGCGATTCCAGAGGTTGTTCATACAACATTACAGACAATTAAACCCCTACTAACAGATGCAAATCACCATGCCTTTCTGAAGAGCCACGTTGGGTTGATTGAATCAATAACTTATGAACTTGGTCACAATTCAAATGGAAAGCCCAAAACATATCAGTATGTTCCAGTGTTACAAACATTGTCCAAGCTGCTAGAACACCCAGACATTATAAGCCAAGTTCTTAATGGCAGATCCAATGAACATGATGGACACCTCCATGACTTCTGTGATGGTATTTTGTTCAAGGAAAATCCTTTGTATTTTCCCCAGCAGTATGCCCTACAGGTTCAACTATATAATGATGACTTTCAGGTGACAAATCCGTTAGGAAGTAAGCAGTTAAGATTTCTGCCTTTTACTACTTGTTGGGCAACATTCATCGTAAGTTTAGGTCTAAGTTGTATGTGATTCAGTTGGCAATACTTGCAGAATCCAAATACCACATTTTATCCATCAATGATAAAATGCTTTATACACAGGGCGAACGGGTGTCTGTTGTTAGCTCCCCCACACGGTACGTGTGCTGTTCAGTGCGGTTAAAAATTGTATAAGCCTAAGGGGTATTTCCCGTGCGGGCAGGGATGCGCGACCGGGTGCCGTGCATTAATGTTGAGTAACTTAGGTAATTTGTTTACGTGGGCAAATTGTTTACGTTGCTTTGTTTAACAGTCCTCTGTGCATAAATGTGTTTGGGTTGACAATTAGCCAATAGGGCGTTAAAGATGACAACATTAGCCAATTAATTTTATTGTTTACCTTGCGTTGTTGGGGACGCGTTTATTAGAGCGGGATAAGCTATCATGTCAAAGTCACTTTGTCACTGCCTTTCAAAGTGAACGGACCCTGTTAATTTTGTGATCACACAATTTTATTAATTTGTCGTTCTTGCTGAAAAAAAATAATAAAATAAATAAATAAATAGTGATTCTTCTACACTTTGCTTATCGGTTTTGCCACTGGAGTGATTTTCTTTCTGGATGCCTTTTTGGTGAACTGGAAAAGTTAATTTTCACACGTTAACTTGCTCCGTATACCTGGACTTCTACAAATTACTCTCGCCGCCGGAGTGCATTTTTTAATCAGGCTTTCGTGGGAAGAACGACAATTGCAGATTTCCGTTTCTGGCTTCAACTCATCGGACAATCGACAACTCATCTGCTACAGTGCTAGTTAATTTTCTTTTCGGATATCGTGTCGAGGGAGCGACGACCTTTTCGTGAACTGGACGTAACATTAATTTTGTAATTTTCTTCTAAAAATCGTTTTCGGTTCTCATCCGCATCGGACTGACTTCAGCAACTTTTTCACTCATAATTAATAACGCTGTAGTTCATGCAGCGACCGAGGAGGGTTGTTCGTTGTCCGGCTAAGCTACGTGAGATGGCACCCCCGCAGAAACGGAGAAAGAAGGCCGCGGGCCCAGGCCCCTCGGCGGCAGCCACTGCAACAACGGCAACAAGAGCTCCGTCCGTGCCAAGTGCTATTGCTGCTCCCCCCCAGCCCCAGCAGGGTATGCATGAGCATGATGTGGGTAGGCCTATGCCCCATTTGATTACGCCGCCCCACTTGCCGCCAGTGGCAGCAATGGGTGGTGAGTATGGTAGTAGTAGTAATTTTCATGTACCTGGTGTGTCTGCTAATTCTGAGCCTCACGTTGGTTTGTTAGCCAACTCCCATGACTCCGTCAATATTAATACTAGTAGTAATAGTGGTGGCGTTGGGCATCTTGTTGGCATGGATTTTGGGACGCGCCCTGTCGAAATTCCTCAGATGGGTATGGCTAAGTTTACTCCACTTGGGTTCCATGTTCCTCAAGCCATCAAGGACAAAATTTGGGAAGGGACTTATGTTGATTTTTCTTTGTTGTACAAAGACACCGCCAGTGCGGTCATTGCGAGAGCTCCGGATCAGAATAATTTACAGTTAGTAATGGAGGGCAATCAGCTCGTCCTCAAAAAGCCAGGTCCCTTGCGCAGAAAGCTAGATTCTTTTGGTATGTGGCAATCGGCATTTCACACGTTCATGTCGATTTTTATCGAAAAACATCCAACGCGCTGTGCCGAGTTGTTGAAGTACGCGGAGATTATCCGCACTGCATCAATTCAATACCCTGGTTTGGGCTGGCGAACATATACGAGCAGTTTCGTCTAAAGCAAGAAGCTGATCCGGGGCGATCGTGGGGGAACCTCGATACTGAATTGTGGTTAACAGTAGCCGCTGTTGCAGCCCCATACAGCTCAAATTCCCATGTTTCTTGGCGTCCAACTGCTCAGTATAATGTTAATGGTCAAAATCATGTTGCTCAACCGCCTAGTGGTAAGCCTCGTTTGTGCTATGCGTTCAACAGCGTCACAGGGTGTCACTTTCCTATGTGTAAATATATGCACAGTTGTAGTAATTGTATGCGTTTTGGTCATGGCGCAGTTAGATGCCGTAACGGTGGGCAATCTCGCTGGGCTAATTCTTCTCCGGGTGGTGCTCCCCCGCAAAGCGCTAAACCGGGCTTTCGCGCACAGTTGAAAAGCGGGCAAGTTGCCAAATCGGCTTCACATGCTCCGAAGCCAAATCCAGAGGGCGCTCCTGCGAAAGGAATGAATTATTCTTTTCGTTCTTCCAACTCCAATTAACTGTGCTATTTTGGATTTATGGTTGAAAATGTACCCGTTAAATGAAGATGCGGGGCTTTTGCGGTCTGGTTTTTCTAAAGGTTTTTCATTATGTTTTGATGGACCGCGTGTTCCCCGTGATTCAGGTTGTTTGGCCTCGGCTGCCGAGCGCCCTCAAGTGGTGAAGGAGAAGTTAGCAAAAGAGATTAGCTTAGGACGTATTGCTGGTCCGTTTCACAAACGACCATTTGCCAACTTACAATGTTCTCCAATTGGGCTTGTACCAAAACGTCAACCAAACACATTCCGCCTTATTCACCATTTGTCATTTCCAAAAGGTCAGTCGATTAACGATTTTATTGACCCTAAACTTTGCGCTGTTCATTATGCATCTTTTGATAATGCAGTGGATTTGTTGCTACGTACAGGTCGCAATGCATGGTTAGCAAAGGCGGACATTAAATCGGCTTTTCGGCTTCTCCCAGTATCACCACTTGATTATGAACTGCTTGGTTTTACCTTTGATGGTCTTTTTTATTTTGATAAGTGCATGCCGATGGGGTGTGCTATTTCTTGTTCCCTATTTGAAAAGTTCAGTTCCTTTTTAGAATTTCATGTTAAAGGGGCTGCTGGCTCTTCTCTTGTCACCCATTATCTTGATGATTTTTTGTTTGTGGGACCCTCTGCTTCAGATTGTAATAAACTGCTGCGTGTATTTACTCGGGCTTGTGGATCACTTGGGGTGCCATTGGCGCAAGAAAAAACAGAGGGACCAGTACAAAGTATTACATATCTTGGCTTGGAGATTGATGCGTTGCATGCTCAAGTTAAGGTCCCGGCTGACAAGGTTCGAGCTATGATTGCCAAGATTACGGCTGTTTTGTCTCACCGTAAAATTACACTTGTTGCACTACAGTCCCTTGTTGGTTCTTTGAATTTTCTATGCAGAGCCATTTCCCCCGGGCGAGCTTTTTTGAGGCGCCTTATTTCGCTTTCGAAGGGTATTACACAACCCCACTTTAAGATACGTTTGTCAGCAGGGGCGAAGCTTGATCTACGTACGTGGTTAGAATTCTTGATACATTTTAACGGCGTTTCTGCCTTTTTGGATCGTGAATGGGAATTGAGCCCGGCGTTGGATTTGTATACCGACGCCGCAGGTAGCATTGGTTTTGGCGCTTACTTTCAGGGCCACTGGTTCAAGGGCGTTGGCCCAACTCTTTTTTGTGCAATCCTCAGTCAATTGCGTTTTTGGAATTGTTTCCAATTGTTGTGGCACTCATATGTTGGGCCCCCAGCTAGCCAACCGCAAAGTTCTGTTCCACACTGACAATGCTGCTGTGGTGCACATTATCAACAAACAATCTTCTCAATGTCCCCAAATGATGCATCTCATCCGCACATTGGTGCTTGCCTGCCTGAAGTTTAATATTCGTTTTAAGGCTACACATGTGCCAGGGGTGTTTAATGTAATTGCTGACTCTCTGTCCCGTTTTCAGGAAACACGCTTTCGCGCAGCGGCTCCTCATGCAGACGCAGTCATGACACCGTTGCCAGATCTACCCCTCGTTCACTAGATGATGAAATTGATAGGATTTTCAGAGCTGCAATGGCTTCAAATACACATAAAACATATGCTGCTGGATGGAATAAGTTTTGTCAGTTTTTTGGATCAGTTTACGGCGGTCCAGTGTCGGCCGACGTAATTCAACGGTTTGTCGCATGGCTATCTTGACACAAGTTTGCTCCATCCACAATCACAACTTATGTTTCTGCTGTTGGGTTTTACCACAAGTTACAGGGGTGGGCTGATCCTACTAATGATTTTTTGGTGTCTAAATTACTTGAAGGGTGCAGGCGATTGCGTCCTTTATCGGACACACGTTTGCCAATGTCTATCCCGATTTTAGTGCAAATCACACAGTCACTTCCTGCAGTATGTACTTCTACATTTGAAGCTTGTTTATTTAAAACGGTTTTTGTTTGTGCATTTTTTGGTTTTATGAGGGTAGGTGAGCTGGCTGCGGATTCTCGTCATCGCGTTCAACCTTCGGTGTTAACAGCCGCAGATGTACAGTTTTGTCAGTCTGGCGAAAGGGGCCAGTCGTTCCTTTTTTCTTTCAAGCATGCCAAAAATAATCAGTGCGGCCCCCCACAGGTCATTCGCTTGGTGCAATCAGACAACGCAACTATCTGTCCCGTACTGGCATTGAGAGAGTTTCTTTCTGTGAGACCTGCCACTGCTGGCCCTCTCTTTTGTCATTTTGATTGCTCTCCCCTCACTCGCTTTCAGTTCAATTCAGTTTTGAAAAAATCCCTCAAGTTTGTAGGTTTGTCTGGTGAGCACATCCGGGCTCATTCATTTCGCATCGGGGCGGCATCCTCTGCGGTGAGCAGTGGCGTTCCCATTGACCAAGTTCGTAGCATGGGCAGGTGGCGTTCTAACGCGGTTGCTACTTACATCCGCCCTATACCTCATTGTGGGATGCCGTGTATGTCGGTTACTGAACACCATGCGTAATTTAATCAGTATACCAATCCCCTCATTTTCTGTGACTTATCATTAGGTCCGGTTTGGATCATTGGCGACTCCATCGTCCGCTGGGCAGCCACTGCTAGGGCTTTCAATCTACCTCGTCCCGTGGTGTGGAAGGGAAAAAGTGGGGCTGGCATGTGTGACGTGGGATCTTTGTTGCAATCGTGTGGTAGGGCAACTCCTGCCATTATTATATTTCATATTGGCACAAATGATTTAGTTAGTGTAGATGAATTTTGTATGCGGCACCGCATTTCGGTCACGCTACATGATTACATTTGTCGGTTCCCTTCATCTAAAATTGTCTGGTCTGACATTCTGCCACGGGTGTTCTACTTTGGGGCCAAGTCCCAACCCGCCGTTGAAAAGAAACGGCGGGCAGTTAATCGCTGGGCTAGGTCTCAATGTCGCAGGTTAGGGGCATACTGCTTGCACCATCCCCAATTTACTTGGAACGAAACGGCCCTATATCGCTTTGATGGCGTACATTTGTCGTCGTTGGGCACAACATTGTTTCGGGACAACTTGCGTTCTTGTGTTCTTGCCATGTTGTAAAAAAAAAAAAAAAAAAAAAAAAAAAAGGGCTCTCCCTGCGGGACGCGTTTGGCGCGTTTGGCTTTTTTGACGGGATTCACACAGTTTTTCGGGTTTTGGGGTTATAGTTGCAAGTAATTGTCAAAATATTTCTTTAACTTTGTACACCTTGTTCAAGGAACTTACACGCCCCTTCTTCATATTAAGATAAAGTATTGTAACAATAAGTTGTGTTAGCGCTCTGAGGTTCCCCAGAGGTTAATTCCGACCGCATGTCTCAAGGTGGAATTTCACAACTTAATTGATTGATGGCTTAACCTCATTGTATAAGGTATGACTAGTTTCAATAATTGTTTCATTGCATTCTGCCTGTGTGCCCACGTGATTGGAGTCAGGTGTGCACGCAGATAAAAGTTGTTTGCCAAATAAGTAATATGGGCGTGGTGCCCATTAATGGTTGTGTCACGTGTACATTGGTATAGAAGAAGCCAGGTAATGGCCAAATTTGTTGTTGTTGTGTCACGTGTACATATGTATAGAAGAAGCCAGGTAATGGCCAAATTTGTTGTTGTGGTGTCACGTGTACATTGGTATAGAAGAAGCCAGGTAATGGCCAAATTTTTTGTGGTTGTGGCACGTGTACACTGGTATAGAAGAAGCCAGGTAATGGCCAAATTTTTTGTGGTGTACATTGGTATAGAAGAAGCCAGGTAATGGCCAAACAATGGGGGTCAAGGTATCCCAAGCTCTTTTAAGCGTGTGACTGGTTAGCCATTACTTTTTCGGCAACCTTCACAATTTTGTTTTGGCATAAGAATAATAAGAAGAATTTATAATAAAACAGTTTTCAGAGGCTGTGACATTCAATCAAAATATAATTTGCCTGATTGTTTTATTCGTGTCTGAGTATAACTGACTCTTCACACGTATCCAGAAGCAAAAACAAGTCCTTGTCCACCATGTTATCTATTAAACAAAACATTTAAAAAAATTATATATTATTGATGTAAAATGTAGACCTTTCATACAAAAATCTGTGCAACATTCTATCTTCTGAGATTTGAGATAGAAACTGCTCTCTTTAAAGAAGCTGTGATATGCCCCTCCCCCAAAAATGTTGATTACTGACTTAAAACTAAAAGGATCGTGCACATTAAGAAATATTAACCCCATCTAAAACTTAGGCCAGTGAGACATAGGCTAGCTGTTATGCCTTTTACACTAGTAAGCAAAGACCCAAAGACTTCACTTGTATTCACTTGACATTCACCTTGAAAGTGAGCGCCTAACAGGCTGCACACACACACCACCAGCTCCTGCATTTTGCATTATTTACACCCGATGTAGACTGACCTGATTGACTGACCTGATTGATCTATTTGGCATCATCGGAAAGAGTTCAGTTTTGTCCTTCCAACTGTGAGTTTGATTTTGTGATCCTTCTCGTCAATTTTTGGAAATTATTAATGGAAAAATTATTTTCAAGCCGACTTCTAGTGCTACTTGTATTGGATGGCTGCCAGCTGGATACCATCATCAACCCATGCTAAGCTATTGTTCACAGTGATTAACGACTCACTCTCAGGATGGAGCTATTTACCCTGAGGAGTTTCCTGTTTATTGCAGGGCTGTTTATTGGGTTTTCTTCCAGTGAACGAATTGGCCCAGTGTTTTGTTCTAGATATTGCTACACACCAAGTCTTAATGGCAGAAAAGTCATCACAAATGGATACCTGAGGTCTCCCCTTCCTCACTCTACCAACTCTTTGTCTTCTTTCCATGCCCTACTTTTGAGCTGTGGGGATATCTGTCCTAATCCTGGCCCCATCTCTAGTGAGCAGATTCCAACATCAGCCCGTCAAACTTTTGGAACTTATGATAGAAACCAGCTCCTGAATATACGAAATGGAAGCACAAAGCTTTCAATCCCCCTGTCCACCTGGAACATACTCAATGACTTGAAGATCAACTCTAAACCCGTCACACGCAGAGGATCTCGCGGCGGAATTCGTAAGTTGAAGAACATTCCCACATGCCCAACAATGATATTGCCCAAGGTTAGTCCAACCATAGAGCAAGGACCAACTCGACATAACGCCACAGTATGTCTTTGGAATGCCCGGTCTGTACGAAATAAGACTACAACATTAAGTGACTACTTGATTGAACATGATGTTGATGTGATGTGCATAACTGAATCTTGGCTGAACATTACTGATTCAGTTGTTATTGGAGAATGCACACCACCATCATATTCTTTCTTGAATTTTCCAAGAGATCAGATGACAATGGAGGTATTGCCGTAATTTTCAAAACAGCCATGAAGCTCCGCACCTTGCAACTTGATTTTACAGCTCTCACATTTGAGCATGCATGTATCACAGATCCGATAAATGGGATTACATATGTCGTCATTTATCGGCCCCCTCCATCCCAAAGGAATAAGCTCAAAACTTCTGATTTCCTGGAAGAATTTGACAACTTTGCCATCTATACATCAACCTTTGCTGACAAGATACTTATGCTGGGTGACTTTAACATCCACCTAGACAAGCCTGACCTCCCGGATGTTAAGAAATTCAATTCATCTCTCGTGTCTTCTGGATTGTACCAGCACATTCATGAACCTACACATAAACTGGGACATACATTAGACCTTGTTATTACTCGTTTGGAAGATCAGTTAATCCAGGATTGTGTTGTTAAATTTGATTCTTTTTCGGATCATTACATGATCCATTGTAGCTTATTAGATCAAGTGAAATCTATGCCAATGAATTCCATTTCTATTTGTCGTAACTTCCAGCACATGGATCACATAACCTTTAAAGAAGACCTTGTTTCTAAACTTTGTGAAGTTCCATCAGGTGAGTCCCCCGATCAATTACTGTCCCGATTTGATTCTGCCATCATTTCTGTTCTTGACAAGCATGCGCCACTGAAAACTAAGTCTCATAAGTTAAGACAGAAGCAGCCATGGTATAATGGTAATATCAATGTTGAGAGGCGTTTGAGAAGGAAGCATGAGCGCAAATGGCGCAAATCTGGAACAGAAAATGATCGGTTGGCTTACCAAACTCAAAGGGGCAAGGTCAATCAAATGATTGATGCCAGTAAAACTGAATTTTACAGGTCTTCCCTTCCTAATTCAAACAAAAAAGATGTATTTAAGACTGTAAATTCTTTACTTAACAAAAACAATAGAATCCTTCCACAATGTAATTCATCCCAGGTTCTCGCAAATGACTTTGCAATGTTTTTCAGAACCAAGTTGGACAATATTCGCACTGCACTTAATGGCCACAGGGATAACCTAATCATGACTTCCATTGATTCTACTGTGCATATTGAACAAAGGGCTGCACTATTTTCTAACTTTGAACCATTTTCGGAGGAAGCTGTGTTTAAATTGGTCAAGGGCTTTGCTAGTAAACCTTGTGCCCTTGACACTATTCCTACTTGGCTTTTGAAAGATCATTTAGACATTGTGTTACCCACCCTTACTTCAATCATCAATGCTTCTCTTTCATCTGGCTCTTTCCCAGACACACTTGGTCAAGCCATAATCTCACCAATAATAAAGAAGCCTTCATTAGATCACAATGCATTAAGTAGTTATCGGCCAGTTTCCAATATTAGATTTGTTGCAAAACTCATTGAGAAAGCTGCTGCTAAACAACTGAAGCAACACATGTCAATTCATAACCTTGATGAAGTCTATCAGTTTGCTTATAAGACACACAACAGTACTGAAACTGCTCTTTTGAAGGTTCAGGATGATGTTCTTAAAGCAATGGATAGGTCTAGTGTTGTATTTCTAGTGCTATTAGACTTGTCTGCTGCCTTTGACACCATCGATCATGACATTTTACTTGACAGAATGAGGGATGATTTAGGCGTTTCAGATACTGCACTACTATGGTTCAAATCATATCTCTCGGGTAGACAAAGTCGGGTATCTATTCATAACCTGTACTCTGATCCAGTTGATTTAGAATATGGGCTACCCCAGGGGTCCATATTAGGTCCCTTGATGTTTGGAATTTATACCCTCCCACTTGGCAATATCATACGTCATCATAACATAGACTTTCATTTATATGCTGATGATACACAGCTGTATTGTTCCTTTGATCCTAGAATACCTGGTGCTTGGCAAGTTGCCATTGAGAAACTGCAGCTGTGTATTACTGATGTTCAAAACTGGATGACTTTTAACAAGCTAAAGCTCAATGAAAATAAAACCGAGTCCAAAACCTTAAGAAACTGCCGAAGATATTTTTGCATATGGGTGATACATCGATTGACCCTACTCATTCTGTCCGCAATTTAGGAATACAATTTGATTCTCATATGACAATGAGCAAGCAGGTTTCTAGCCTCTGCCAATCAATTAATTTTCAATTACGTAACATAAGAAGAATCAAACGGTACCTGGATAAGGATACTCTCCATCATGTTGTCAGAGCTTTAGTCCTCTCTCGTATTTACTATGGCAATCTCCTTTTATTTGGTGCCACGTCATATGAATTGGACAGAGTTCAAAGATTACAAAATAGTGCAGCTCGTTTAATATGTTCCACACCCTTGAGAGAACATATTACCCCATCACTTAGGGAACTTCATTGGCTACCAATTAGAGAACGAATCCATTTTAAAATTGCTCTTCTAGTTTTTAAATGCTTGAACAAAACTACACCTCGTTATATTACCACTTTACTGTCACATTACACTCCTCCACGATTTCTTCGGTCCACACTTGACATCACTCGCTTGAATGTTCCCCGAGCAAACAGTTCTAGGTCAAAAGGCCTTTAGTGTGGCTGGGCCAATGATTTGGAACAATCTCCCTACTGTGATTAGGGAATCTAATACTCGATCTGCTTTTCATAAAGTCCTTAAGACTCACCTTTTTCCATGTTAATTTCTTTCTAGTGCGCTATGATCTTGATGGAATAGCACCTTATGAATTTTAATTGTTATGTTATGTTATGTTATGTATAGGTAGACCTATCCCTTTGTGATAAAGTTGGATTAGGTCTGCTACTGACATGACAATGTGTGTTTCACGAAGAGCCATTTATGATAAGGGGAAAAATCGTGCCCTTTTTGGTAAAAGCATGAAACTTGGCACGCATGTACTTGATACCAATACATGAAATTTTAGATATAGTGCCATCTCTGAATTGGCCTGTGGTGGCCTTGGTGGCCATTTTCAAAAATGGCCGCCAATTCTGATATAAAACTACATAACTCAGAAAGTAAGAGGCCTAAAATCTTCATTTCAGTGACTTTATATATATTTGCAGAGTCTAACAGTTAAAAAAAAGCATTGTTGAGTGTGTCAGACTTTTAGGTCTTGTTTTTCAAAATGGCCGCCAATACTGATATAAAACTTTAAAACTCGAAAAGTAAGAGGCCTAGAATCTTCATTCCAGTGACTTTGTATATGTTTGCCGAGTCTCACACTTCAAAAAAGCACTATTGAGTGTGTTAGACTATTAGGTGTACCATTTTTTAAATGGCGTTCTTATATTGATGGCAAAACATTCCATATGTCAAGAACTCAACAGCATTTGGCCTTTTTTCTTGTGACAAGTTATAGGTTCTATTTCTAAGGTTCAAAGCCTTGAATAAACTTAAAAGTTGTAAGAAAAGCATAATTCCAGTTTAGGTACTCTGCACATACACAGTAGATATCACAATATTGCTCACCTATTTGAAAGAGCAAAATAAAACAAATCTTGGAAATCTGTCACTAGCAAGAGCCTCCACATTTGCACAGGGCTGTGCATGTCAGTGCAGCTTTCATGCACTTGCATTTAGCTCCACATCTCTTGGTGCATCCACAGCGCTTGCCTTAGGATGGCTGCTGAAATAGACTTCCCACTTTCCACCCTCAATCCTTGTCCAGCCCCAACCGTCAGGTGAAGGAAGCACCATATGTGGCTGAACGGCCTGGCTCCAACAATGTCCAGCTTGTTAAACAGCACTCCTCAGATGCTGGAGAAGAGCACCTTGTGATGATGGAATGTTGTTAACATCGCCTTTCCTGGAAAACAGGTCTACCCTTGCCTCATTAACGGTGCTTCTGGTGCTCGTTTTATCATATAGGAGAGTGACAAATCTCTCCAGTGTGCCCATAGATGCATCTACGTCTGCCAGTTGTGGTTGCCTCATCAGTGCATCAAACTCTCCAGTGACTTCAGGATATACACTCTAGGTGTCCCTAGCTGTCCTCTTCCCCCTTCCAGCAAAACAGGATACAGTATCACATCCAGTGAAGGCATGACACATCGGAAGTGTAAGGCACTTATCTCGACCAATGGCAGCATAGATCCTGTGTGGGCAGCAATCATTCCAAAATGTTTACCTGTGCCAAAGGCCACCCACAACTCAGCTTGTGATGCAAAGAGCTGTGCAAAGACATACACAGCCAGCACAACATCGCTGTCCACTGTGCGGATATGAATTTTGTTGTAGTGTTTGACTGCATCAGCATTGTGAACCATTATGCGGCTGTCTGCTTCCTCCTGTGAACAAGCGGCTAGATGATTTGCTTGTCTGTTGGTATGGTTACAACTTACCTACTGAGGAACGCAAACAATTCTTTCTTGTTTTTGGCAAGCCTCAAGAAATCCCCCCAGTTTTTAGGAACTGCATTTATTGGATCTACCCGACGACGAACCCCCTTCCCTCTCTTTTCTCTTGTTTGCTCTTTCAAGGTGTCCGGCCTGTACTCATCCCAGATGACATCTACTCTTTGTGATTTGTTCAAATGCGACTTTACGTATGGAAGGAATACATCCTGAGCATATTCCTTGAAGGTATGTGCTGATCCAGGCTTCAACATATTCACAATAGCAGGTCCATCTAAGATGACCACGTCACCAACTGGACTTGGCTCCTCTGGAACTGCTTCTTCAAGGCATGGAACAATGTCAGATTTTGTGCCAAGTCTAAGCTTTCCCCTGTCTGACAGTGATGGTGGGCATGTTTAATTCTCGTGAGAGAAAAATTCCTGAAGATTACCATCACAAACTTGGCAAGCAACGTACAGTCTTGAGAAGAGATTCCGATCGCTTTTCACTGCTGACATGAGCTCCTGAGCTTTTGACTTTTTACGCACTTGAGGCGAGCCGAAAAAACAAGGCATATTCTTCTTTATGGTATCATATTATGGCTTTGTCCTGTCGATAAGGCGTTCTGTCACGAAAGTGTTGTACTGCTTGCAACCAACACTATGAAAATCTTCGTCGTGAAACCACCATGAAACCTCAATGAACGCAGGATTTTCGTGAATTTCACGGAGTTATTTCTCTTTCACCGTGCTTTCACGGAATTGCAATACCCTTAAACCACCTTGAAAAAAGATAATCTCAGGACTATTGACGGCCTCTGTGAATTTCACCCTGATTTCACGGAGCGCTCCCCACACAAGCACAGACTTCTCGAGTTGGTGAATAATTATATGGAATGTCATTTCCCTGTTAACTCCACAACTTAATAGTCTCATGGGGGTGATAAGCTTTTTTTATTAAGACGCTCCACTGCAAATGTAAACATTGGTCTGCGATAGTCTAGTGGCCGTACGTTAACACATAAATCGCTTACAGCATCGACTACGGCCGTGGTTCCTGTATTCAGTACAACAATAATATGCTTTTACGTATACATGTAGACAGGGCTTTGGAAAAATGGGTGGGCTCGGCTGCACGTGGGGTGATTCTGATTGACACTCCATGTTTTATGTGTGAATCACTGAACTATATGTCTTCAGATGATATATTTAAAGTAAAAACTAAAGCAACTCTTGACAAGTAAAGTGGTTATTTATTTTTCATAATTTATTTTGTTTCGTAAATAATATTATATTATTTTTTTCATAACGGCGACCCCTTATAATTTTAAGCTTTTGTTTCCTTTAAAACCTTTTTTTTTTTTAACTTTAAGTGTAACAACGCAAAAGGAACAACTATTTCAATTAAAGGAACTTTTGCTAACAAAACAGTTACTGGCAGTGTAAGCACTTTATGTAATCCACCATATACATAAACTGACAAAACTGTAGAGGTTTGAGATCGATCGGCCATCTGGGTCACGAGAAAATAGTGAAAAACCGATTACACATTTGCATGAAATCATATAGATTCAACAAATTAATAAAACGCTCACTGAGCGATAAACTCCAATCGGAAAATTATTTTATTCATTTCTCATCAAATATGGCATTTCAGACAGAAATATTTCAAGGGATGTTTTCTACTATCATCATCATTAGACCGTGTAAGTTTTATGTAAATCTGTGATCAAAAAGTATATTTTACAAGTTTTGTTCTTACCAATTCTGTAATGTTCCTTTAAGAAAAAACACATGATGTAAATGAAATGTAAAATACATGGAAACACCTCTTACAAAGGACAACTTATGTGCCAGTAAAGGGGCTATAACTTCCAGCTTACTCGTAAAGCCATAACTCATGTTTAATTTGAATGCCAAGATGTTGAAATTCGTTGCCCATAAAGCGAAAAAGAAAACGCAAACTAGCAACACAATCATGTTCGCTTCGGTGAGTCTTAATTTGAATGCCTCCATTGTAAATAGGTAGTAGACATTCAACTTAAGAATGGTCAAAGTGCAGTCTTGAATGCCTATAAATGAAATAGAATGACTGGAAGCAAATCTGAACGAGAAAAACGAAAACATGTATGCACGAAAACGAAATTGAATGCATTAAGAGCTAAAAAGAAACTCTAGTTTGAGAGGATTAGGGAAAATGCGTGAATTTGAATGCATGTTAATGAAATTGAATGAATTTTTGCTGAAATTGGCCGGGGAAACCTATATTTAAACAAAGATCTAGTAAATGCCAACATGCAAAGTGTAAACAAAAATATGGACACATATATGCATATTTGTTTATATCATCATGCCTAAACAAAGGAACAAAGAAAGTAAAGTTTCATTTTGAATACGGGTACAGTGAACACAGATTACGCCTAACTACCTCTACGTCTACTATCATGGTTTTGGGGGCAAAATGCCTTCAATTCCAATCATTTTTTTATGAAACTGAGACACCGCGATAAAATTAACGTTATCAAAATCAGTGTTCACGTTTTTAAGAAGCAACAAAGAGTTCTTTCTTTTTGTCCGGTTTTGTAAAATGTGTTTTTATGCATTGCATTGTGGTAACAGTACATATAGTTAGTTTTCGGTAACACAGTCTTTGCTTAGATAATTGCCAAACATTTACTTTGAGGAACTTGAGTTCAATTAAATTTAGCTTGTGGCTTTAAGGTTCAGGGTTAACTTGTTTTCCACATTATCAACAAATAAGACATTATCGCTCAAGAGTGGTTATAAAATACAACTTTACAGAATAAATAAATCAAGAACAAGATAAAAATAAACATGACACTGCAGAGATCCTTTAAAAAGCAGAGCTCGTAGGCAATGGTCCACAAAGACATGCATTTGCATCAAGACAGAGAATAATAATAACACTGAATTAGGTGAACCAAAAGGTCCGTGGTTAAAATTATTAAAACAAAATATTATAATAATGTGTCTGAATGCACAAGCACGTACTCAATAAAGACATTAATGTAAACACTTAAAAACAAACAGACGAAGAAAAAACAGTGGACTAAAACTAACAAAACGGCCTTGCGGATTTTATACCAGTAAGGTATCGACCGAAACTGAGTGGTCACACCCAGGGGATCTCACCGAGGGAAACACAAGCTGGGAAATAGGCAATGTGGTCGAGGATCCCCGGAGGGGGACCACCCATTCCCGTTTTTTTTTTGTCTGCAGCATACTTTGTCAATACAGTCAACAGTTAAGGGATCGAATGTTCTTCCCTGTATTTCCTTCCTCCATGCTTACACATGCATGTACACCGGGTTCGGCCTTCTTTGCCTCTTCCCTGAGGCCGCCTCGAATTTCTTTTTGGCCTCAGGGCTGCCGACAACATACCCTTTCCATCCTGCTTTACGGTGGTTTCTGTTAAAACAAAAAACAATAGGATGCAAACCTTGTTTGAATTGCATCGCTCATCGTCAATAATATATGTCATTGTACACTGTCTTTATAATATTACTTTCACATTGGGGTGGGGGAGGGAGTAGTTTCGATTCTACAATGTCCAGCTGGACCTAACTTCAATGAATGTGAACACGATTGTGCACATGGCCTATATAATAGGTTACCGAAAGACTGACACGGAACCGCAGACGTGTGTTTAGAACGATACTTACTCTTCTTCATGGTCGGATGCATCATCCACGTCTTCTTGGCTCCTTTTGAACAAAACATAAATGCCTTATCAAAATAATACAAATTATATGATAATTATATGTGTAGTTAGTGTAATATTCTTCAATATCGAAACAATGAATGTATTTTTGGGATTGTAGAAAAAAAATACTCAAATTGGAAGAATTGCTATTTGCATGAAGGCCCGTAAGCGAGCGATTAATACTCAGCAAAAAGATAGTTGCTAATCCTTAGGTGCACGTTGCATGAGTAAAACGTGTGCATTTTTGTGCATCACTTTTCCACTCAGCAACTCGCCCCTTTTATTTTAGGGACGGCTGTGATTAGCCTGTATCTTGGTTGCCTCAAAAGGAACAACATCGTCTTAAAAACAACACTAACTTTTCGCGTTCACAAGCGTGTTTTCCTTATGCATCTCATCATACGGGGGGATACTCTCCATAGACGGAAGTTAAATCAAGATGTTTTTCATGATCACATACCCTTCTGTAGTCTGATCCACCTCCTCCAGGTGATCAACCTCCTCCAGGTTCTCTACTACCCCTACGTCCCCCACGTCCCCCACGTTCTCCACTTCCTCCACTTCCTCCGCGTCCCCCGTTTCCATGTGGACCGTCTCATTATCAACATTAACACTGAAACAAATTTAATTGTGTTTTCGATATAACTTTATAATCATATTTTTTCCCTGGGTTAGTGTAGGCCTACGGCTACACCCACCCTCAGTGCGATCCCGAATGGGATTTACTTTATTTTTAAATGGTAAATTTTTCAATTAAAAATTGAACACCGCTTTAGAGCATAGGCTAATATTACTAAGTTTGTTACTAGTCCCAGGTATTAACCAACAAATGCGGTATTAGTTTTACCCAACAATACAGTTACCCAATATTTTTTACAGTGCAGGGCATTAGGTTCAACAGCCTTTGTGTCATACCAACATTTTCTTTTCGAAATGTAGTCCTTCATGAACATTATCTAGGACCACAAAATTCGATGGAAAACAGGGGCAGTGCAGTTTACAAAATATGACAAGTAAACATTGTGTGTATAACAGGTGTGAACGAGTGGATAAAACAATCTGCTGGAATTGCTTTATATAAAGCCTGCCTGTAATAACAAGCGTAAATGTGTCAATTAATCACTTTCAGTTTCTTGTTCGCAAATTGGTTTTCTTTTGTTTGTTCGCTTGTTTTATTTAAATGCATTACTTTAATTTCGAGGTATTTCCTGTTGGTGTTTTTTGTTACAAACCAAACCATATTATGAACACTTACTCATAAGTTCCCTGATCCCCATCATTGAATGAAGAGTCCATGTCGCTCTCTTCGTTATTCGTATCTCTATAACAAAAAGCGCAATAAACAAACGGGGTGAACGATTACTAACAAACCACTTTAAAGACACTGGACACCTTTGGTAATTGTCAAAGACCAGTCTTCTCACTTGGTGTATCTCAACATATGCACAAAATAACCAACCTGTGAAACTTTGAATTCAATTGGTCGTCGAAGTTGCGAGATAATAATGGAAGAAAAAACACCCTTGTCACACAAAGTTGTGTGCTTTCAGATGCTTGATTTCGAGACCTCACGCGTGAGGTCTCAAAATCAATTCAAATATTTTACTGAGAAATTACTTCTTTCTCAAAAACTACGTTACTTCAGAGGGAGCCGTTTCTCACAATGTTTTATACTATCAACAGCTCTCCATTGCTCGTTACCAGGTAAGTTTTTATGCTGACAACTATTTTGAGTAACTACCAATAGTGTCCAGTGCCTTTAAACGACATACAGAACTGATATAGTTACTAAATTTAAGTTTCATGTATTTGTTGTATCAATGTCACTAGCTAAAATCAGTCCTCCCATTAATGTCAAAGTACAATATGTTTTCACAGAACGGCTGTTTCTTTTCCCCTGAGAGAACCATCGAGACTAGGGTACATTTACCGGCACGGTTTTACACACTCATTATTCAAATGTGTGACATTCCTATAACAATTGTAAACGCCAAATCAAGTCTCTATTTCGCACTTTGTGCAATACTCCCTGATAATTGATATTGACATACAAAATAAAAATGGATATAACTTTCCTGATAAAAAAAGTCAAATTCTTTTGACTTTAACAGCCCCCCCCCCCTTGCCATAAAACAATCAGTATTGGGAATGCATTGATTGATAGCTAACTTGCTCAAATTTAATCTGGCCTTGCCATCGTTGTTCTTAACAAACTTAACTTACCGTTTGTGCTCATCTTGCTGCTTCCTGCGCCTTTAAACAAGATATCAAAGAAAACTTAAACTATAGGCATACACAAATTACTTAAAAATAAATTCAAGAACATTAACATATTGTTTTTAAACCAAATTTTTGTAGAAAGCGTGATACTTTATTGTTGTTCACGTTTTTGTTGTTCTCAATACATTTTACATTTTTAAAACATAATGTATTAATGATCAATCGTATTTTAAGTCACCACACCGTCACTGACAATATCAAGACTCGTTCAGTATGACGAAATCAGAAATGACAGTAGTACAACTGCTTTAGGACTTTTTACAACTCAATTGCTTTAACAACTGTCATACATTACTTACAAAACGTCGTTTAAGTTTTCACACTTTGAATTTTTGACTAATTGTTTTAATTAGTTGTTGATATAAGAAACCGGTGTATAGGGCCTTAGCGTCGAAAGAGATAGCGGTTGTTTCAGGTCCTGAAATATAAACAAACTCACTAAACTCTCCTTTAGTTGATGGAAGCCTTTCAAAGGTAAATTTGAACGGCATTTCTAGATAAAGGCCCGAAAAAGGATTTTGATACAAGAAAATTAATAAATAAACAATAAAAGGAACAGATAATGGCATATTCAAAGTTGTTGGGCTTTGTATGAAATTTATGCTCCAGCATGCAACAAAACATGTGTATACTATAGAGCACCTGCAATAAGTGCAGGTGTGTAGTTAGGTAACTATTATTATTTTTACCTGACTCTGTTTTGATAGGTCCGCTTATTGTTAACGGCTTCGCCAATGCCATGTCTAACTTTTTGGCGGTTATCGGCGGTATCGTCCAACCCCATCACCGACATGACTTCCAACACGGCACTAAGCATAGCCGGATGCCTCCTCCCTCCAACATTGTACTGGGCTATGGCATCTCTTAAAGTTTGCTGTGGGCCGATGAATTAAGATTTTGACTCAAGAAAAGGCAAATTCGATAGAAAGAAAGTCAGTGCAACGTTTGAATTTTAATTGCATTACTAATTTTATACGGATGATTATTATTAACAATGAAGGTTTTATCGTTAACACTATGATGAAAAAAAAAACATAAATTTAAACGACTGTATACTATGTGGAAATACATTTGTTGAGTTTTTCAAAGAATATGCCTTCTTGTGGTGGCATAAAGAGAATTTGTTTTAGCTTGTCACCAAGGTTGTATATTTTGCTTAAATCAGGTATGGTTTTTAAATAAATTAAAGAAACTTATAATACTGAAAGGTGGGTCAGAAATCAGGGTCCGCTGCTTAGTATATTAATTAAGTGGAATTTGTTGTCACTGAATGAAACCTGTTTTAAATATAAAAAAAAATAAGTTAGTAAATATTGCCCGCTACTGTCAGCAAGCATTTTGATAGCCCTGTACTAAAATTTTACCCTTTAACACATGCAAACTGCGGAACTTACTTGGTATAGTCGTCTTTGTGGAGTCGACTTGTTGTTCTTTCTTTTCCTTTTCGGCGACGGTATTCGTCTTATCCCAGTCGCATCTTCATTCTGCAATAACTGACTATAAGTACCTGGCAATGCCCGCCCTTCAACATTATTGACTGCTCGAAAGGAGTCACAGATTGCCCGATTTATAATGTCTCGAAGAACAGGTCCATCCATGATAATTCTTGCTTGATGAGTGTCGGATTAAACCAGGCTCTCTATTATTAAGAGTTAGAATTTTCCCGCGAACAGTGCTGATTTCCCTGTCATGTTTCCCGCGAACAGCACTGATTTATTTTTTATGTTTCCCGCGAATAGCACTGATTGGTTGATCTGTTTACCACCAAGGTTTTGATGACATAATACGTAAATTCCCTGGCTAACATTCTACTGCCTCTACTAAGAACACGCCAAGTTGGCTCATTCCTAGATTTTGTGACAACTTAATATATATGGCATAGACCTAAATAAAAACAATGGCAGACTTTAAATACATTGATGGGGGAATGTGCAAAGATTACAAGACTTAGGCCTCGTCGTCATTCATTTGTATGATTCCTTCCTCATCTCATTGTTATATTATGCAGTATCTCCTTTTAGTTTACTTAGGCCGATCAACCTGTAATGCTGTGCAGGGTCTCTAGGTCTGGTAAACTACAGCTGTAGAGAGCAGAGGTTTAGGCCTAGTCGTCGGCAAAATAAGTAATTTTTCCTGTAGGGCTACTTCATTCATTTATTTATTTGCCACAGTATCAACAAATAAAAAGACATTATCACTCAAGAGTGATCACTTTACAGTACAGATATATCAAAGGCACAGTACACGTTTTCAGAGTTATTACCAAACGCGTACTGTTCCTTTAAGAACTAGATGAAGACAAACATGACACTGCATATGGATCCATTTTAGAAGCAGAGCTTGTAGGCAATGGTCCCTATAAAAGACATGCATTTGCATTGAGACAGAGAATAATAAAACAATTTAGGTGAACCAAAAGGTCCCAGGTCGAGTCGAGAACGTGTCAATGCACAAGCATGTACTCAAGAAAGAAATCTAAGTAAACACTTAAAAACAATTACTAAGTACTGACCGAAACTGATTGATCACACCCTACTTGTTGCTCAATGTTTTGGTTGACCAAAACAAATTCCTTAATGCAATGGCTTAATCCATAGTCCATACACACTGGAACTTGTGGGATCCTGATCTGACAACAACAGATTAATGGCATATTGTGGCCCAGCGGATCAGAACACATTAAATTTCAGGCTGCCACACGGGTCAGCAATATTCCTTGAAAAACAAAGCTTCTTTGCAGTTGCGAAGTTTGGTGAGCAAATTCTGCTAAAAGTTGTTTCAAATATAGATGAAAATAGGTGTGTTTTTTTAGTATCAAAATCCTCCAATATCATAATCGGGAACAATTAAATAATAGTCACTTATATGATCCTCCTAAAAAACGTAAATATCTGAAAATGCATATTGTGTAGGCCTTTATGTTGTTTTCACCACAACTGTAGTAACTTTTCAAATTATGCTTCCATGATTATAATTGCAATATCTTACCGTGAAAACTGCCGGACGCAACAAGCCTTTTTTGTTAAAATCAACAGGAACCTTCCTCCTATATTTTGGTGGGCGTATTTGCGATCATTGTAATTTTGTTTTTAATGTGTTCCTTTTCCCTTTTTTCTTTATTTTTTTTATCAGGGAAAGTCAAAGGTTATTTTCTTATGAAGAATCATAATGACTTCTTAAACAACATCCCTGTTGGTGTCTTCTGACCATCCCTCATTGTCATTCATCAGTGCCTCCATCCAATGGAGGTCACAGACCATTCGAGCAAAGACAGTTGGCAGAAGGACACTAAGCCTCTGTTCTTACAATTTTCCAGACATCTCTTTTACCATTTTTAGATATTGTTTGTGTAAGGAAGCTGATAATCATTCTAAATTTAGTTGAAATTTTCTCAAGAAAAATACCGACATTCTCTTGGTGTATACCATTAGGCTAATAGGTCTAGTCTGTGTTTCTTTAAATCTTAATTTGTACAATCGTGTTGTGTGGCACAATTGTATCGAACCCATTTTTTGATTTGTGTAAGTTGGAGTCTTTTGCTCCTTCTGAATAATGTCTGTCCTTTGTTTATTTCACTCCTTTACTGCCTTTTAAGTTGTATAGTTTTTGAGACCATATTTGAGTTTATACTAAGAGTTTCTTTTATTTTATTGCCATTTGGAAAAAAAAAAAAAAACCACACCATTGAATTCGTATAACTTTTGGAAAACGTACATCAATTCCTGCCAACTAATTTACACGTCAGTAGTTAACTGCAACGTTTTACTGAGATTTTGTATGTTATATATGATTATTAATTATTGCAGTTTTCAATAGGATTTTATGGTCAGCGAAGGAATTACAGGGAATATGCAAGGCCATACAGCATGGCTTAAAACTCAAAGAATTTTTCTTAGACTAGGGCAGTCAAAGGTCAACAAGACCCGGGGTCCGGTCAATAATGCGCCAGAGCCCCTCGTGAAAATGTCGCTCTGATACTTGTCTGAATTTACTCACTTTGTCTTAGACAAAAACATGAATAATTGTAAAACCCGGGAAGTAGTGGATTTCAGTTTTTAGCATTTTCTTCAAAAATTGTGTAGCTCTTCCTTCTTTCTATGGCGAAGAAAGGTCTCGAAAAATTCGGAATGGTAATCCCAATCTCCCACGTTTATCTAGCTCGGGTAGCTCAATCATACCAAAGCAAAGGACCTTTCAATGTCTGATCCATACCACATAACTCTTCATGGCATGTCGATGTCTAGTTTATTGTTCCATGATGTACTGCGTGCCTGTACAGTAGGGCACTAGCTGCAACCATGGTATGTGCATGCTGACCACAGTTAGAGAGTGCGTGATTATGTAATTCAAGTGGCCCAATATAATTCTGGTGTAAAGTACTAGACTTGTTTGTCTTTGTCTCTCAACTGGAAATGGGCGAAGTGTTTCAAGCATGGGATCTAAAAGAAGAACCTCGTCGTTGAAATGAAACAATAAAAACAATCGCTATAACTTTTGTTGTTTTAGCATGCTGTACATTTTCCCATGCCAATTTAAACACAATATAGTGCAAACTTTGTTATGGTGAAGGACCTACAGCAGTTAAATTTTTAGTGTGGAACTGTTCTTGAAACAAAAATGAACAGTGTTTTCAACAAATAAATAATAGAATATAAATTTTCCATCAAAACCGTGGTTGTCGAGATTGTAAAGTACCAGAGTGCTTTGATATCCAATTTTCAATGTTATAAAAACTAAAATTATTTCTGTTCACACAGACATTAATTAGGCTTAGAAGGCCTAAAATATTATTTTGTTTTACATTTATTTCACATACCTTATGAAAAAAGGTATACATAGAATAACCAGAGCGCTGAAAGGGGTCTTGCTTGCTTAATTATCTACTCAAAAAATAGGAGAAATAGCTTTTATTGGCCACAAATTGCAACCCTACCAAAATTGTCTGCAGCACTGGTTTTAAAAGCCATACCAACAATGATTCCTTTGGATAAAAATACTGTATTATAGTCGCTACCTTATGGAAACCGATGACAAAACAGAGAGGGGCAGAACCAAAGGTCTCCAAAGGAAAATTCTAAACTAGACTGAGTGCTTCACAAAAAAATTTGTGCATAACAACAATATGCGAGTATAAAATACAGGACAAAGAAATAAGAAAATATGTCTCCACAGCTCAAACATAGATTAACGGTTTGTGTAACAATTCTCAACAACCTACCTGAACATTGTAAATCTTGGATATCCGTTGCCCTTTGTTTCATCTAGAGGATTCACCTAACCCTTCCAGTACCGGGAACACACAGGTGTAATTATTATATCCAAACTGGAATCCTCATGCACGACATTCACCTGCAACGCGCGAGTTTCTTCACTGATAACCGGATGATGCTCGCCAGTAGACCCATTACTGTGACCATGCTGTGACCGAGTGTGACCTGGTCAGTGTGTACCGGTAAAGTCTCATAGCCTACGGCGAGTCTTTTTTACTCGTACACCCACGACCTCCGTAGACTATATATCAAAGTTTGCTATTCAGCTCAGAGTGAACTCCTTTTTAAAATTCTCCGAAAGTGTCTTCGAATTATAAAGAAATAGAGAAAATGATGTAGTCAGAAAGAAAATGCGATATTTCTTTTTTAGGCTGTGATAAAATAAAATAATATTAACATTTATAAAGCCTATATGTGCTTAGTGCTGGCGTTTCTAAGCGCATTGAACATTAAATTACAAAGAGTTAAGTCTTGAAAATATATTCAAATTAGTAAGTATAGTATAGCTTGACGCATATTGAGAGGGAGATTAGAATATTTAATGTAATATCACGTTTTCAATTTGACCATGTTCACAGTATGAGTTTCCCTAGAATTTCAATTTCTATTAAGTTAGTAAAATTTGCAGCGAATGCCAATTAGAATAGACCAATACATTTAACAAAAAATGGGGGGAAACCTTATCGAATTCCACTTCATTATGTAATTTTTGAAACTAAGTTGAATTTAAATTGATGATATTCATTGGTTTCCTGGGTAACTTAAGTTAGAAAATGTTATAGTCGATGATGTAGGAATCGAGCACAGGCAAACCAAATATTGAGACAGATAATTCAAAAAATGTTGTGATTTTCCATCATTAATATTGAGATGTCACTGGATTTCGAGACAATGAGACAACAACACAATACACTTTGTGGCCACAAAGCTGTAGAAAGACTTTACAAATAAA
The DNA here is from genome assembly GCA_032158295.1 of Pycnopodia helianthoides. Taxonomy (NCBI): domain Eukaryota; kingdom Metazoa; phylum Echinodermata; class Asteroidea; order Forcipulatida; family Asteriidae; genus Pycnopodia; species Pycnopodia helianthoides. The sequence goes on from JASTWB010000029.1 coordinate 66,780, forward strand.
AACACTGCCGCTGCAACTCACAAGCAGCATTCTATCTTAATAATTAAGACACTGATATCTGGATGTATAACTGAAGATTATAAACCAATTTTTAATTTAAAAACAGTTGAATATCATTTAAAATATTTTTTTTTTAGGATTCCCAAAATGTGAGCACAAAAAGTCAGATACTTCAGTGCGTACACTAGGGTGTTCGTATTGCGCTTTCTTTGGGAAATTTATGAAAAAATTAAAATAACTTGAATTGTTTGTTTCCTTTATAATACAATTGTCTGCTATGTTTTAAAACCCAAATAACTAAAATTTGTGTGTTAAACAGTTTCTAAGCATTTTTAATAGATTTTTTTTTATTAAACTTAAGTTAGAAACTGTTTAATATGCAAATTTCCCCGAAAAGAGGGCGCTGTTAAATAAACTGGCATCAGTCTTTGAGAGGTTTAGTAATTGAGTTACATGTTTAGAATTCTCAATTAGCATTTCCTAATTTAGCCCTGAAACCACAATATCTATTTAAAAAGTCGAACTCCACAATAAACTGTTTTTAAATGTGATTTTTGTAAATCATAGCTTAAAAAACACGGATTTGTGTGGTTTGTAAACCTACATCAGTACTTGAAGGACTTATGAAGTCTATGACATTTTGCATGGCTTGTCCAAACACGGTTTTATAATAATTATAAAAATTACATTACGACGGTCATGAAATCGAATTTTTGTTTACATGTGATTTTCTAGTTATATATCTCCACAGCTTCAACAGTGGCAGTGCAACATAATTTTATTTTCGAGTGGGGTTTAAATTTAAATCGCGAATAAATGTTTCAGCTTGCTCTCTTCCAATACTAGTTACAACTCTTATAATCCATGACATATCAAACACAATCATGAAGTAAAACACAAGCAAAAACAATTTTAAAAAAATAATAATTAAAACCCCCCAAATAGCTTCCTTTCAGGAGAGTGTGACAACCTGAGAAACAAATCTAAATTTAGTTAACACCCTTCATCGTGAAGTTGTCCCATGTTCTCGCCGACCTTTTCAAGTTCAGCCTCGGCCACACAATTTTTTATGAAAAAAAAGTTCTGAGAAACGGTCAAAAATATTTACAAAACCGATCAATGTCAACATCAGTAGAGAAAACCGAAGTGTATAACCTAATATAGCTGACTGACATCCATAGTTATTAATGAAAGTCGTGGCTGCGATATATGTCAAGCAGCACTGTAGGCCTAAAAGGAACTGGCAGTTAACATGCCAATTTATAGTACCTGTAATATAGTAATGTCAACAAATATTTAGCTGAACCGATTTTGCATTTACAGTAAATCGTATGTTGAATTGTTGGTGTACACGATGCGTCTTAAAAAAAGCTTTGCAAGAGTGAATTTGTGGCATTATTTCATCTGGATTCATAAAATCCATCCTGATATTTCTCATAATTCTAACTTATAAAAGGCCCCGGCCAAACACATTGGTTATCAACACACAGTTTCACTCAAATCTGAAAGTGTATGGATGTAGTAGCACCACAACAAAACCATACCACCGTAAGCCATGGCAGCTCCGTGATAGCAGTGGTAGCCGTAACGTACGGCGTGGACCCATATAGTCAATGGTTCTTGGAAGGGCCTTTGGATTCACTCTGAAAAAATAGACTCATTACTAGGACAGTAAAATAAACGCTTTATAATTACTACATATTTATATTAATAAATCACATTTCATTTTTTTCTCGTGGAGGAGTTGTGGAGCAAAAGTACAAGTAGTATAGAATAGGCATACGTACAGACATTTAAAGATGGCAATTAGGCCTGGGAGAACTTGTAGTGCGCAGTATGGAAATTCGTATTAAAATATGAATTTACGTATCTCCATTACATACTTTCCACCCAGACAGCCGTTAGTAACAATGAGTGTCTGGTGTATTAGTTGTTATCAAAATTGCTGTCATGGAGAGTTTTTAAAACATGTAATAATCCCCGTAGAGCCTCATTTAATTTGTGAGAAATTGTGATTTTTGAGGAAAGCGTTTTCCGTTCTGTTTGCCCTTTTCTGGTAACACAAGTGGGATGCATTCTGCATCTTTTGGATACAACGTTGCCTTATCTTTCCGTCATCATGTCACTTGGTAGTTAAGAGTTAGGAGGGTAATTGGCAGGACGGTGGATCGGCAGGAATAGGTTTGTCAGAGCATGAGCATGGAGCTAGCTAGAGTGTGTGCGCAAGTTAAGTTTTGCCGCATTCATTATGACGGACGGCAACAGTGCATGCGATGAAAAAAATTTAGCACCTAGTTTGGACATGTTATTTTGTTTAGTGTTTTCATTAACATTTTCTGTGTTTTATGTTATGTTGTTAAATATACTTTCCCAAAAACTGTTTACACCTTCAGCAAATATGAAGCAACCCGTCAACAGTAAAATGCCCCGTCTTGTCTAAAACAACCGTGCATTATCATGCTATGTGTGTAGTTCTTCACCGGTGGTCCGATATTTGGACTATTGTGAAGCAAAATTTGCCGGACGGTGACAACTATTCAAGGCCACACCGGATGGCAAGCATGGTTCATCACTTAACACTAAACCACTCAAAATCTGGTAATTTTGCTCGTGGTATATAACCTGTGGCCGCACATGGGATTTTGGAAACGTGGACACGATATACTTTCTTCCTCGCATGTAGCATACCTGTACAGGTCATATATATTTATTTGTGGTAGTCATTTCAAACAAAACGATGTCCTTAAAGGTGATTTGTCATTGCGCAAAATGTACAATATACGGCGGGAAATTAATAAGTTCTAAAACTGCCGAAATGCATGTGCTAAAAGAAGCAATCGGGAAAAACACCACCGATAACATCAAACCAAAAGAAGAAGGCAGTGATGAAGGGATGTCAAACTTCATACAGACAGTGCCTAGATCCGGACAACCTGAAGATGCAAGGACCAAACCTTTATTCAAAGGTAGTGACATCACCGTTTTACAAGCAGTGGCAATGTTGCTGTCGATACAGGGGCTGTTTCCTGGGGTAAGTTATGATCGTACGGTACACTTCATTTTCATTTGCTCTATTAATATACTAAAATGATAGATTTTCCATCTCTAAATAAACTTTGTTGTTGTTTTGACTTAATGCAAACGAACTGAATAAACAACAACTAAACTTACGAGCCTGAACCAAACCCAAACAGGTCCCAAAAGAAGGCACTTTTGATTATCTATGCCATGTCCCATCGGTATTCAGTTTGTTTGAGTCTCTCCCTATCGTGTCAGCAGTATCGGCCAGTAAGATGTTACATTTTCTGGCACATTGACATTGATCTGGGAAGAATGTCCACCATGAAAAGCAACTAACATTTTAAATTACAAAACTTCATATAGGTAAGCCAAAGAGCCACTTCGGAGATGCTGAGAATATTGCATCATTTTATTCTACCGAAGGGGAATATTTTGCCGGATTCTTTCGCTGCTGCAAAGAGGATGGTTGCCGACCTACTGATCCCTATCAAAGTGTTGGATGTTTGTCCGAATGACCACGTCGTCTTCGATGGTGAACTCCGGGATAGCCTAAGTTGTCCCCAGTGTAAGGCGCAAAGGTACGTAAAAGTTTGGGTATTTGAAAGTAAGCACATTATCATTTTCAAATTTATCATTTATTGATTTATGATCAAGCCACTAATTACTTACACTAATTGTATGTAACAAAACGAACACCCCTTAAAACATCGAGTGCTCGAATCTTTGCAAACTAACCATAACAGTACAGTGATGACACGGCTACCGAACGTACCATTACTCTAATAAACACGGTATTATTAGTTTGTATTGGTCATGTTTGTCATTGTCAAAATATTTTATCATAGATTTATCTTTTTGCACAAAGTCATGACCACAATGTATTCAAAAAGCAATTTTAGGCGTAAGCATTAATGATGAAATCTAAGGAGGATGTAAAATACGAACATTCGTCAACTGAATCTCTCTTTAGGTTCACATAGGAGTCATGGTGGTCAGTAACTAGAGAGTGGGTACATGGACATTTGATGAATAACGATTTAAACGTCACGATAAAAAACCAACTGATTCTCGATAGTACCCTTGCGTATCTCAATAGCTTGTGCTTACTGCTATGAAATGTTTCAAAATTATCAAAGCAAAACAATTCTTAACTTCAACGGCGTACGTACTAGCTCGTGTCCAGTTCTCGGTTCACACAAGACACCCCCCCCCACCACCACCACCACCACCACCACCACCAACACACCCACAAACACCCACTTATAAAAACCCACTTCTCGAACCTTTCCTTTTCCCTCGCCTTTCTCCTATGCGTTTTAGGTATTGGATGAACAGCCAAAAGCCTGTTAATTATTCTGTTGACGTCACAAATTAGCTGGACTAGAAACGAAACACCAAACGCGCATGATGACCGAAATGGGAAAAATCCACCCAGCCGCTCAGACTCAGTTTACATTAATAAATAACTAAATTGTATGATATTCATTATCCTTTCTGATTAATTATTAAGGTACAAGGACGGAACAAAGAAGCCACAGAAGGGATTCCGATACATCCCACTCATCCCCCGTCTGCAGAGATGGTTCAGTATGCCCACCATAGCTTCATCTCTGCAACAGCATAATGCTGTCCCTGAGTCAAATCCCGTCAGTGACATTCACATGTCTCCAGCTTGGAAGAATCTTTTTAAGACAGGTTAATATGGTGAACATTTTGTGACTGCTTTTTGATAACGTTTTCATTGTTCATTTATTTATGAAAACAAAGCTTCCATTCATTGTCATGATTTTGACCCAACAGTTTATTTCCTTGAATATTTTAAACCTTAAAGGTGCGCCCATAGGTAAAAATCTAAATAAACAAAGTTGTATATTATACTTCATTTCCATCCAACATTATTACCTTTTTTAGACATTTTGATCAACATGTGAATCTGAGGGAGTTTCAGTATTTACATTGACAGTCGAAGTGTAGCGGACATTGTGCATTAGTTTCTTGATTCTTGTTTGTTTCAATTAATACCATCTTTGCTCAGTATTTCAGAATAATGTTTATTCCTTACCATTAGCTAAGACCACATTATCATAACCCTCTGTAGTATATTTCAGACCTAACCACTGGGCGACCTTGTGTGGCTCTGGAACCATTCTCCCCTGCCTATCCCAATAGCTTTCCCAAGTTTTCTGATTTATGACCACTAGGGCATTTCCCTGGCCAGCCAGTAGCCATGGTTACTCAAGGTCTTAAACTGCGAGTGTACGTTTCCAATAGTAATTATTATAAGTAGGTAAAAGGACCTTCACTTTTGTTCTGTAACTCTAACGCTACACCCAGTTTCACAAAAATTCATTCACAAAAGGTACAAAACCTTCCGTATATAGTACACCTTCAATCTTCCAAATACACCTTCCGATTCTTCAATAAACAATTAGTCAGTAATCAAAACCAAGAACTTGAAGGAAGAGTATTTGTACCATGGGACTCCATAAATTATTATTTCCACATCTGTAGCTGTAGTTGGCTACACGAAGCATAAAACAACAAACCAAAGTACTGTGCTATAAATATCATTGTGAGGAATTCTCATTGACATTCAGCTGCATGGTTCCCATTATTTTAAGTTTCCATAATACATCGCAGATTATCACGTGAGAGAAAAGGAGTTACACATTTTTATATAAGTATTTTTTGTAATCTACCAGCAATTTAGTGAGCAGATAATTCGCATTGTTTACATTTTGTGTAGCATTAATAATATTTTTTGTACACACAGATGGTGCATTCCAAGGTGATGGGCGCTGCCTGACCTTTGCTGTGAGTGCAGATGGGTTTGATCCATTCAATCATCAAAAGGTGCAATATAGTATGTGCCCTGTCCTACTCAAGTGTCTTAACTTCAACAGCAAAAGTAGGGACAAGATTGGGAGAATGCTGCTATCTTCGATCGTTCCTGGTAAGTTTATTTTCATTTTGTTGCAAGTCAGGGGGCTAGCCTTCCAGACAACATTGGTAGAAAATAAGTCATCAATTTACAAATTTGGTGTAAACAAGGATGATTGTAGAATTGTTCCTTGAAATATTTCTTGCTTGAACGCTGTGCATGTTATTCAATAATAAACCAATCTCCAAAGCCATGACCGGGAGAACGGTATACGAAATTGATTAATGCGCTTTTACACTTTTCTCGTAAAAAGGGGGGGGGGGGGTAGATTGAATCATTTAAATGTACACTTGACCAGCGTCTGTAGTGTGTTATGGGTTCTTTGACCAGAATCAATTCGAAATGCAAAATATTTGTTGGACTGGACCCAATTTATTTTGGTCCAATTTATTTATTCCTTTCATCGCAGCTATGTTTCTGTCAAGAAAATTGTTTAAGCCTCTACATCAGAAGGATACAAAAGTGTACTGAAATCAAGAAAAATCCTCACAAACCAAAGACCTATACTGATGTTTTCCACATAATTCAATTCGTGATAGGACCATGTGGACCGCTTGACATGAACCCTTATCTGTCTCCACTTGTGGATGAGTTGAAGGAGCTCGAGTCAGGGGTGGATTGTTTTGATGCCAGTACATCAGAAAACTTCAAGTTGAAGGCCCGAATAATCATGGGTATCTTCGATAATCCAGGAAGCTCGAAGGTTTTGAAAAGTGCTGGACCAGGGTCCCTGATCAATGCTTGTCGACACTGTGATATCAAAGGTATGTAAAACCATTCACAACTGGAAGTTTTGAATAATCGCACAACGGAAGGTTTTACCTTGTTTTCAAAACCCCGCAGTGAGGGCCACTCACAGCACAAATATATACATACATGTACAGTACATTATATAGCAGATACTGAGACGCAGGTCCACCTATCACGTCGCATGCACTGGTCATCTCAATCGGTAGAGAACCAGTTGTCTTATCTGCGCTGCCCCACCCATGATACATGTAAATACTGTACGGCTGCCTAAAGATACTGCAGCATGTAGACAGTTGGGAAAATGTGACAACTCATTTGAAATGGGATTTCATTAATTGTTTTCAAAACTTAAAACCTTTCTAGACATTTTAAACACATAACAAAAACAAAACATGATTGTTTAATTGCTTTTTTTAAAGGCCCTGTACACTATTGGGAAGATCAAAAAACACAAATGTTCACAAATTCACACATAACTTACATGATTTAAAGTAAGTAATGGTAGAAAGGGTTCCTTAAAATAATTTCTGCCTAAAATGCTATCGTTTCTGAGAAATGAGTTAAACAATAGTTTTTGTCACGCGTGATAAAAACTCGATGTTTGAAAAAAACAAAAAACACATAAGGTATCTTTTCACTATTTTCTCGTGACCTCGATGACCAGTTGAGCTCAAAATTTCACAGGTTTGTTTGTTCATGTATATGTTGAATCACACAAAATGTGGACACTGATTTTGAGCTGTTACCAAAAGTGTACTATACCTTTAAGTATGTTTTTACACTGTGAAACCGTAGTATGTTTGTACACAAGCCTAGCCTATTTAGAAAATTTGTTCTTACTGGAGATTTCAATTCCATGACTCATACTCCCTAAAAGGTCATACAGACCAATCGGGCCCATTTGAGAACTTTAGGGGTTTCAACTGTTTTTGCCCAAAACTGCACGAATATAGTTGACAGTATACTTGACAACAATGTGATCTGTTGCAGGTGTTTGGAACCCACATTACCAAAAGGTAATATACACAGAGAATAGGCGGCACCTGTGTGAAGACTCTCCCCTCCGTGTCGACGTAACTAGATTTGGAAGTGAGGAGAAACGACCACGACATTCTCCCTCTTCTAAGGATGAGCAGTTACGAAATGGGGGTTTAGTGGCAGAACTGAAAAAGAGGGCATTGACAGGAGCAACAGAAAAGGAGCGAAAGAAGGCGAAAACAGCTGCGACTAAGCTGGAGAAATCGACGGGAAAGAAAGGATTAGAAGACCTTGCTCGTCTCACGTATTACGCTGACGTGGACATTCCAGTAGAGCTGATGCACACAATACAGGTAACAAATAAACCCGTAACATGAAGTGTGGATGATCTAAAAGAAAATGTATAAGTATTCTGATAATTCAAGTCATTTATGTGGGAGTGTGCAACAAATACTTGAACTAAAATGTCAGAAGAGGATCAGTATTTTTGATTAAAATGCCAAAATAAAATATTTCTTCTTGGTAAAGAATTATTTTTAGTTGTCATGTTTAAACAAGCTGTTATGAAATCGCAACCGTTTAAAAACACATTTTTTTATTTTTTAAATAATCGTGCAAATTATAAGACGTCGTGTCACCTATGTTGAATAGTTGTTAGGAAATATTTGAAAAGAACAATAACAGTAGTAATAATATAGGTGTTATCGGTCAAATTCGGCAAATGAGCAGCCGATTTCATTTTAGTGGGATCGAATTAAAGCTATTTTGCCTTTCCAGTTTTTACTGCGTTTCAAATTCAGAATCCGTGCACTCAATTTCGTTTTGAGTCATTATAATTCATTTAGCACTGTTATCAATTTAGCCTATCATAATTCTTTTTCGTGACGCATCGTCATTTAAATTAGCAAAACTGGTTCGACTGGAGATTTTTAAGGACCTATTTTTTTCAATTTCGTAAAGAAGCAATTAATTTCTCTAAACGAGAATTCAAAGGTACGATACACAAATGCGAATAAACTGTACTACGCAACTTTACTTTTATTCAGGCAATTTTTACTGTTATTTGTTTATGTTTCCAGTAGATTTCATATGGGGCCCATTAGATTTGTTCTTCTTTTTTGTTTTATTTTTTATTGGGGGATCTTTATTTGTTAACATACCAAGACCTAATATTGTATTGTGTTTGAATGAGGTGCTTCTTTTTCCTGGTTTCTCATTGTTTGTGTTGTTTCTTTCTCAACCATCAATCTGTTGGCAAGCTCAATGTATAAATCTTACTCGTTTCCCTCGAAGGCCGCAAACAACCTTTCTCTTGCGTAGCGACCACGAGCTGCCATTTCTAGAAACATGTGTGTAAAACTGTAGAGCAAGCTCGTCTTCGAAGTACATCGGCAAAGTGACTCAAGTGCCATAAGTGAAACGTATTTATGCCTTTAACATTCGAAAGGAAACAAAAGGTTAACATGAAGCATTTTTTAGATTGAAAAAATTACAGAAATGACTGCCTAAAGATGAATTTGAAAGACTAAACACACGCCTCTAAAAGCTCCTGCGAATTTGAATGCTGATTTGTTGAATTGTTTAATTGAATGATTATTTTGCCAAATCGAATGACGCAACGGTACATTTGACGAAATCGAATGACCCTTTTCAGTTACATTCGATTTTGCGCGAAATAGAATGGCTGCTCATTTTCCGAAATTTACCGAGAACACCTATAATAATGATAATGCTACTTATAACTTCTAATGTCACATTTATCTTACAGGTAATAATGAAAAAGTTTTTTGGGCTTTTTACTGGACGAGACTTCACACCCAAGTTGAGAAAGGCTGAAGTGACCATGGGTAGACATCAGCTTGTCATCGACCAGGCCCCATGGTCACTGACGGCAGAGCAAAAGGTCAAAGCAGATGAGAGGCTTCTCCAAATTACAGTCCCAAGTGATTTCGACTGGCACCCCAAGAAACTATTTACACCCACTGCCCTGCCCTATATGAAATGCAGTGACTGGAAGAAGGTTAGTTTTTTGTTTTGTTACAGATTTCCATGTAGGCCTATATTTTCTTTTAAACGAAAAAGAACTAAATTGACATGTTAGCGAAGATTTGCAATCTTAAAAGTTCGTACAACCTTATGTAATCACAGTGCCGCAGTGCGTGATCAAAATAGGCAAAGTTGGGGGATCCCCCCACGCCGCCCCTCCCAACCCCGCCCACCCCCAAAAAAATAATAAAACTAAATAAAATAGCAAAATGAGCAGATGACAACGCTGTTTTGAAGTGAGGCTGCCCATCAAACGACAACAGAAAATTATAGTTTGCCAGTTATTATTGCTATATAACTCTAATACATGATCTTCGACGTTTAATTTTAGCTAGCATCTAATGGCATTTTGAAGTACGCGATGAAGGACATGCTTGGGGAGGTCCAGCGGGACACGTTTTTCCGTCTGTGTGATGTTGTTGGAGACATCACGGACAATACTATAAACCTGGACGATCTCCCCACAGTGGATAGTGAGCTACACGAGGTACTGAGCCTCATTGAAAGGGACTTCCCTCTTTCTATACAGGTTAGACATCACGGTATACCAATACATCGAGTCCAATATGATCACAATTGAATACAAAAGTTTCTATACACAAAGAGTAGGCCAATTGTTTAAATCATTTGTTTTGTTGAAATTATGGAAATCATTTACACTTAACATACACGTTATAAGGGCTATAGTATTAAAACTTATACTCTATTCGATGTTCCATTTGGTGCACAGCACCCAACAACTAAAGTGTGTTATGATTAATTTACTTACTAGGTATTAACATTTCCGTACACAATTTTTACAAGAAAAGCACAAACGAGGAAAAAAAACATTTATTTCATCAGCTGGATAATAACTTCCTGGAAGAAGCCCATTTAGCGCACTCCCGTTTTGTGGACTGACCCTCCCCATATTGATGAGTTGAAATAACTTGACACTGTAAGAACAAAATGTTGACCTTTGCTTTGAGTAATTGATAAGACGGAAATTATAATTTGTCACGAGAATTCAATTTTGACTGTTAAACCTGTATTAACCTAATTTTTATAGACACTGTGCATGCACATTCTGCACCACACCGCCACATCTCTCAAGAAGTATGGACCGGCCACATCCCAGTGGATGTACGGCTTTGAGAGATTCATGTCCTTCTTGAGTGGCAGAATTCTCAACAGGAAACAGCCGGAAGTTAATGCTGTTGAAGCATATAGGGTAAGAATATTACATCCTCCAATTTTGTTTAAAAAAAAAACACTTCATGAAACCTCCAACTTTTCAAAACCAGTTATTTTATAAGATTATATAGAAACTGCAAATACACAGTGGGGTAGTTTTAAGAGTGCAAATACTTGATTCTTTCGAAATGATCCAATATATGGCAATGGTGTTGAACATTATTGAAGCTATGACACATCCTTGGATTAGGGATAATCCTACATCCACCAATTCTTTTTCTTTTAAACTTCATAAAACTTCCCACTTTTGATATTTTGTTTTTAAGCAACCACTTATTTGAAACATTTATACAAGGGTCAAACTGGTAAGCAGTTTGCAGCTTTAATTTGATTGTTTTCTGTGTGGAAATTTTTCAAATTTGGTTATCAAATTTGTGATGACGGTTTATATTTTATTTTCAGCATGTAGGCCTATGTCTCAATATAAATTAATAATTTCAGTGATAAGGAGGAACGATGTTGCGTGTGTAAGGTATATTTGTTATCAACAATCCAATATACCCCTTGAGTGAAGAAACAACTATGAAGAGATATGAAATTATAATAATAACATTGTGTACTGTCCTTTTAAAAACAGATCTACGAATTCAGCCAATTTATGGCAATGTCTGGCTACCTTCCCAAGGGTAGCATTTGTACAAGCAATTCTCTGACTGTGCTTGCTGCAAATGAAGAAACATCTGGACCAGTTTTAGGTAAGTCCGGATAATGTGTAACAATGTATTTACATGGACCATGTGTGTTTTAATCATGAGTTGATGTGTTTTGTCGACTTCAAGTCATTTTGAAGACAAACAATGCTGAAATGCTGGTTGCGTTTTTGTTTTGACAGCACAAAGGCAATATTTAGATTCAACATTCGAAAGGAAACAAAAGGTTAACATGAAGCATTTTTTAGATTGAAAAAATTACAGAAATGACTACCTAAAGATGAATTTGAAAGACTAAACACACGCCTCTAAAAGCTCCTGCGAATTTGAATGCTGATTTGTTGAATTGTTTAATTGAATGATTGTTTTGTTAATAATGACGCAACATCACATTTGACTGGTCATAAAACGAAATAGAATGGCGCAGTTGTAAAATTGGCTGCTCATTTTCCGAGAATGACCTAGAAAACATATACTTTTGGTTAATAGGCATCCAAGAAATCTGGACCAAGATGTTGCACTGCAATGTGTACTGTATCCCACTGATTATGTTTCGATTATGTTGATAAATGCTACAGATGAGAAGAGCCACACGATTCTTGGGAAGCGGCCATCTACAAAAATCACACTGGGCGAGGAACACTCACTGTATTTACAGTCTCAAGGCATCACATCCACGACTGCAAACAAATTCTTCCTGGCACAGAGGGAACATCCAAGACGTCAGAAATATACCTGTCGTGAAATTGATACAAATAAAACAGTGGTATCATCGTTTATTGCTGGTCGTTTCACGACAGGTGGTACTTTCTGTAACGAATTGGATGAGGGGTATCTGTTCTTCGGGCAGGTACTCTATTTCCTTCTGTGCAGGGCAGACGATGGCAGTGAGAGAGAATATGCCATGGTGGAATGGCGACTGAAGCCAGTGAAGGATCACATCACAAGACTATGGAAAATCCCGTCCGGGCATCATGTCAACACATCATCACTGGTTTCATTACAACTGCTTTCTCCACCATTGGTAACGGCAACAGACACAGGGGGTGTACTTTGGTTTTTAGATTTTAAAGAAAAGTATATCAACACTATTGCATAACTTTCTTGCTAAAAGCACAGTATTCCATTGTTTTAATATTATACAAATGTACATGGCATGTATACAATTAAACTAAACTGTGAACATTTCATTACGAAAGGGGGTCCCTTTTTTGAGATATCGCCGAAAATCCAGAGTGAATATGTCCACGCGGGAAGAATAATCCCTAGGAGTGCATAATATGACAGTAACGCTTCTTAGATTAAAAAAAATGATATCTTTTTACGTAGCCACATCTCTGAGGAGTAAAATGTTTCTCAAAATGCTTTTAACCAACAAATGCTGCTGTAGGTTTCTAACCAATAAGTTTGTATTGCCACTAGTTTTAGGAGTGATTACAAACCCTTAAGGCCGTTCACAATAATTAATAAACATGAGCGTGATGATGTTTTGACAGCTCATTAGTCCGACGGATCGTTGACATTACAATCCGACCAATTTAGTCGTCGGATCGAGCCGTCTGAATCACTTTAATGATTTTAAGTGTATGTTGTACACAGTAATAAATTAATTCCATAGCCCATTATGTTCAACAACTCATGTGTCCAACGTCAGAGAATCAAGCTGTCGGACGCACGAGTTACTGAATCGCGATCTTAATATTTCACCTTGTATATACATTCGGGGGCAAATCCGTGATTATATGTTGTGTTTTTTTGAGAAAGTTAAAGCAGTTGTGTTGATATGTCAACATTTTCAGTTGAATTTGAAAACAGTATTTTGACCCGATTTCTTTGTATCCTTCAATCCTATTTCTTGTGTTAAATATTTTTGTTTTCTTATAAGGAGAATTCTATACCTATTCCTTTAATAAGTTAATAATTTACATCATCTACCTATTCATTTAATAAGTTAATAATTTACATCATCATGAAAAAGAAAATGCTTAGCATAATTCTTTGTTAAACAGCTTCATGAAAATGGAGCCTGGTGTAACCCACGTAGCCAAGCGTTCGCACTTGTAAACCTTTCTTTTGTTGGATAACAAACCCCGCTGGTTAGTATCGACGGCTGATTATTAGTATAACATTCAATCGTGTACACAATGTTGTGATAAACTCAACATTCCTTCAAAAATGTTATGAAAACAAAATATAACCCAGTGGTTACTTTGTTTCCAACAAGTTCAACACAATTTTTAAATCTTTGTGTAACATTGATACAAACCATGTCTATCTGTGTTTTTGCTTTGCATTAATGGATTCCCATAGTTTTCCAACCTTGGTTGGCAAAAACCGGGCTATATAATGTTGCCCGAATAACGCAACAGACGTATGTGAATTTGGTCCGTATGACGGTGTGTTGGAATGTTTGTTTTTTATTATAAACTTTTTTCTTTTTCATAATTTTTTTTCTTCCTTTGGTCAAACAGTCACGTGATCAAAATGAAAGAAGTCGGAACTCATGAGGTATTTAACAGATTTAAATGAACTTGGTTACATTAAATCTTGGCACCTGTCTTTTCTAGGGGTTGTCATAACCGTTAACCGTTCAGTTGTAGTCATTTTATGAATATTTACAAAACATGTCTCCCTCCTCATTATTTAGCCGTTTGCAAGCTAACATGATTTAAAGTTCGTTCAGTTACACAGATTAAGGCCGGTAGTCAGCAGTGCTCAACTTTTGATTTCATCTGTCTATAAGAACGTACAACAACAACAAATAAAATTAAAAAAATCCCAGGGTCATTTAGTGGTCAGTAGTGGCAATTTTATGTTTTACAAAATTCTCCCACATAACCAGCACTAGGAAAGAATTTATGAAGAAAAGAAAACCCTTTGATTTTTGCATTTGAAATGTATTTCATTTACCAAGAATGTTTGTTTGCTAATGGCCAGCTGTGGTCGTTAAAAAAACCCACTGAGAATAACTTCAGTTTGCTACCTTACGAGGTAAAATGCTTCCAGTAAGAAGGCGCAAATTCAGGGGAAAACAGTTCTTGCCCAGGTCAGCTATTTGTCAGCAGTTGACGACATTTATGGGTAGTGTAGTAGTAGAGTTTAACTGGGAAATTTCACAGATAAATCATCATGTTTCTTCGTTCGATCGTTCATTATGCAATTAAACATGTTGGCTATTTATATGCCATACTCTTGCGTTAGTAATGGATTGATAAATGTTTTTAGATGTTTGCATTATTTTTGCTTACGCTGATAGCAAGTATAGGACTGCATATCATTTTAATCAAAGTATTACCAAAAACATCTATACTTTCACAAACACATACAATTATTCAAACTGTAGGCCTCCTAGATTGGTTTTATATTTTAAAAACAGTTAAAACACTGATCCGAGATCAGCACACAAAAGAAAGAGCGCATTTTCCTTTGCACCGCCGGTGCTCCTCGAGTCGGGCTACGTCCCATAGCTCTCAATGATTTTTCATATAGGATCCGCGCTGCTCCGAAAATTGCTGCCTTCTGTAATCAGATCTAACCTCACACAGTTGTCCCTATTTCATCGACAGCCTATCCTGGCCCTGGAACTTCATAATATTTGGCAGGTGAAAGTGATTTGTAGTCTCTGTGGTGGCTGGAGAACTATAGCACCATCCCCAAAGCACTAGAAACATCTAGGAAGCTTGATTTTTGTCTACCTCATTCGAAGCTACCCTTCAACAGGCACAGCTATGACAAAAAGATGACAAATATTTCGTCCTAGAGTGGACGCCTCCGTTCTGTAGTGATCAGTCGACTCTCAGAGGCAAAGAGGATCTTGACCAAGTTGTCGGTCTCTACAGCCATACAACTTTCCCCGAAACTGCTACAAAACAAAAACTATTACTTACTGTTTTCTCAACTACTTGAACACCGAGTTTGGGCGCCAGTTCAATAAGCAAACAAAACACTCACTGTTTTCAACATAACATGTTTGACAGGCGAAACCTACATAGTTTTTGTGCATATCGCTACAACGCGCTGCTTATGGCTGTAATAACCTAGTGATGGTACAGTTAATACTCACAGTTCAAGGCTGTATGATTGTCTGTAACATCTCCGACCCTGACGACCCAGACCCTCCCCACAGATTGCCCAAACTGTGCACTAAACACACTATAACCTAATTCCGCTATACATGTCGTCTAATCCCCCGACCCGGCCACACGCAGTTTCACGTGACCCATGTACACATTTTATTTATCAATGTGCAACGTATTCCAAAGGGCGTACACACAAACAACCACACACCATTTTGGCAGATTTGAAGAGCGTGGCAGTTGGATAGACCATGGAGGACCTTCCTCCATGGATAGACTCAAAATGTACTGAGCTTGGAGGAACCTGATGGTTAGTTACGTGCATAAATCATGGATCAGATATTTTGTTAAGTTGCTTTGTTAAAAAAACTACACTCGTTTTACGTCGTGTGTGCAACCATAGATGCAAAAAGTTTCACGATGGTTTCACCACCGAAACAAAAGAACAACCTCAAAACATACCTGTTACCAAGTGGTTTAATCCAGTTATATAATAGGCTTTATTCTGCATTGACTTGACTGCTCTGATATGAGTGCTTTGTGAATGGCAATGTTTCGCACACGATATGGTTTGATGTGCACATACACCTACATTCACGCACAAACGAACCCCCACCACACACAATTCGGTGTGTGTGCATGCTCTGACCATGCTCTGCCAAGCATTGCTGACCCGAAATGAGGTGAAACCACAAGACGACCAATAAACCATACTCAGGTTGACAAATTACCCTCATTAAACTGTAATCTATCCAGCTGTGTTCATTCCAAGGACACCTTGAGTACTCTGTGAATTCTCCGTGAATTCTCCGTGAGATCATGGAGAGATTATACTACACTTTACGACCACATAGATAGCCTTGGGCGGTTATTAAGCAGCACAGCTCCGTGAAAACAACGTGAAACACTTAGACTCTGGCTAGTTGGAAGGGAACTCCGTGAAAACGGGGTGAAAGGGGGAAATTACATTTTCACGGAAAAAAGTGGAGTTCACTCCATTTTCACGACGAAGATTTTCATAGTGTCAGGAGCTCAATTTGAGCTCCTCAAATCACTCTTCTTAGATTGTCCAGGAGCTCAATTTGTTTGACTTGTGTAACAGCATTTATTCAGTTTATGATTACTAAAATATACAATAATTTTGTCAAGAGAAATCATAGATAAAAAACAAAGGATAACTCTAAAAGCAGCCCACAATTAATTATAATTTCAATCACAGTTTCCACTTAAAACGTAACTTACTATAATCCCTCAATAAAGATGAGTCGATGCATTTGTGAGTTGAATCATGCCCTACTTACAAAAGCACGTTATGACGATGTGACTGTGTTTACATGAACGTGTCAACGTGTGTGAGATGTACACACATTATTTTGTGCATAAAATCGCCCCATAGTCCTTTGCGCATATCGCACACGCCATTTTTTAACCGCTGGCCAAATTTTCGTGATAACTTATGGGCGACATTAAATCCTAGGCGTTCGGCCACCAAGGTACACACGTGCATTCTGCGATCCCAAAAATAAGTGTCACGGGGTAAGGAGAATTAGACCACAATCGCACTGTGCACAACATATTTTTGTTACAAAATTCTCAATACTAGTATCAAGCAAAGTATTCCTACATCGCAGTTGTCCTAGAGTCCAGTCGTCATAAGTTATGTTCAAATGGGCCAGTGCGTTGTGTACAATGGAGGCAAAAGCGTTTCGTGTTTTTCACGGACGAAAAAATAAACCCAAAACAAAAAACATTTGCTTATGTGTGGGCTGTGCCAACGTTTACATAACCAATGTTATTTATCTGCCTTGTTACGGTAGAATTATAAATAAAATACACCATAATGATCGAGGAGCGTTGTCTATCTCGCACGTGAAGACAGACCCAGGAGCGCGGTAGGAGCGCGAGCGCGATCGCACTCCTCAAAAACGAAGGTCTGGTACTTTCTCGAACAAAGAGTTGGAGGCTTTCGGTGGAGATGGGATAGTTTCAAAAAAATATATGAGCCCACCTAGAAACAAGTCGTGGCTCTTTGACCCACTTTGGTGACCTACGGCAGTACGAGTTAGGGCTTGAGGGCCAGAATTGCTAACAGGGCTAAAGTAAGGTTAGCGTTTGGGCTATGGTTAGGGCTATAGGGCTAAAATTTGAGTCGGGGTTAAGAAGAGAAGGGTCATGTAGTGTACTTTTCTTTCTAGCACAACCACTCAATCCATGGTTTCAAGTCATGTTGCCTGCCCTAGGTTTGTTGATACTTAAAAATAACAACACACAACTTAAGAATAGGGCAACGAATTTGACTTGCCCCCAAATCCAAATTGAACACAGTTATTGCAAACCCTACCCGCCATGATAGACAATTCAACAAAATAGAATACTAAAAAAACTTACAGTTACACTGTTACTTCTTAGCAGCTGGTTTATCATGCAAATGGCCACTACTTGCACTAGCATGTACATGTACTGTACACAAATACATACATCATGTATGTCTATTGCTTGAAGTTTGACACCCAAGTTAACAATGTACTCTCATAATTTTTTTTAAATTATTGTAATTTTCAGGATAGAAACGCTTGTGTACATTTTGTAAAAATTGCAAACATTCAAAAATTAGTTAATGAGAGAAGAAATATAATTTGAGCGGTACAAGGTGTTTTTCACTCAAAAAAGGATTCTCCCAAACTACAAAAAACAACACATGCTGACTGGGGTGCAATCCACCATTTTGTAACAATTAATATTCCATTTTCCTTGAAAATAAATTGTTTTGAACAGTAAAAAATTTGAATAAAAATATGCCTGGATTTAAAAACCCAATCTCTATCACACTGAATGTCAGTTTACAAATTATTATAAACAAAGACACGTTTAAAACCCCATCAAGTGAACAAAAAATGGCTGAAACCATCCTGCAGGGAAGGGACCCTACAGGGTGCACCCAACCAAATAATCTCCCATAGCATACAGTGCAAAATGCTAAATATTCAAAAATACATGAAAAATGCTTAGAAGTCTCACAGCTTTTAATAGTAAAAAGAAAATTATTAACTGACTCTTGAACTTTTATTCTCTGCTCAATTTTATATGGGGAGTCCCTGGGCCCGTCGAGTTATTCTCCCTCCTAATAAAAACACCCCTACACAGGTGTAAATTTCAAAATGTCCGAGCATCAATCTTGACAAATGTCCCTACACCTCTCAGCAAATAGGTCCATTTATTTCAGGGCCTATGTCATCTAAAATACCTCAAGTTGGAAGTCAACAACCCCCAGGTCACAATTGGGCACCACTTTTACACTGAAACACTTTCTGGGGGCTCTCAAATCTGTCTAATATACAATATTTACAAAAAATGAATGAGCTTGACGCTCTGTTTTCTCCTATTTCCTGGGGTGCACCCTTATGTACACGTCATTTAGTCAGGTACCTGATAATAAACTGTACAGTTTATTACACTGAAACACTTTCTGGGGGCTCTCAAATCTGTCTAATATAGAATATTTTGAGGGCCTACAAAAAATGAATGAGCTTGACGCTCTGTTTTCTCCTATTTCCTGGGGTGCACCCTTATGTACACGTCATTTAGTCAGGTACCTGATAATAAACTGTACAGTTTAATATCTTTGAGAAGGGTCTCTCATCAAAGAGTGTAATGTCATCTTCTCAAACATGTCAACAATAAGAGCATTCCAAACAAGAATATTTGTCAAATAAAAATATACAAAATTATACACCTTAAAATCATCTAGTTTCTTAATTTTGCTAAGTTGATGAATGGCAAAAATGCAAAGAACCTCGTTTTCACAAAGTGCCAACATTACTTTTGCTGATTACACAGCTGGCACAGTGCCAAACATGAGTGCTTCAGCTCTTGTGTTTTCACAAAGTGCCAAAGTCTTTGACATATTGTTTTCATGAACAGCAAAAATATTTACTCATGACTCACTGCACACAGACCAAGTTTGAACCATTTCACGAACAGACAATCTTATTAATTAAATAATAACTCAATAGTTAAATATGTCATGAACAATGTTATTCAACATCTCTACTTCCCCGATTGCAAAATTAGTTTAACTTCAAGCGTGGTTTTTCTCTAAAACATTAAGGTTTGGCTGCAGGGAACTATTTGGCACTTTGTGAAAACAATGATTATGTTCACAGCAATTCAAAAATAGTTCTTACCTCTCAATGAGAGCTTCCTGTTTCTTGTACATTTCCAAGTTTCCCTGTAGTGTCTTCAGAGCTTCACTGGTAGAGTAAAGTAAGAAGAGCTAAATTAAGGAAGTGAAATTGCCAAACTGTCTGATTAGGCATGGCAAATGACTACAGCTTTCTGTTTTAACTTGCTTTCATTCATTGATACCATTGTACAGTGTATGTTACAAGCCTACACATGTACCAATACCATGTATCATCAACTGAAAACTAGAATCTGTTGTTCATTAACTTTTGTTATACCTCTGTCTTGAATGCTGTATTTTCATTGGCGCAGAACGATCACATGAGTGGGCAACAAATATCCATGTACCACTCTCCTCTCACGCGCGCGCGCGCGCGTCGTACAACTTTCTGTGCAGCAAAGGATCGAGATTATCATCGTTTCAATGAAATTGGAGTCCTTCAGATGAGGAAAATATTACTAAGAATTCAAGACAGAGGTATAACAAAACAATTGTTGCCTGCTGTGACATGGTCCATGGACCATGTCACCGCGGGCAACAATTGTATAATGTATCTCAGGCAATATTAAAATGCTTTCTTTTGGCCAATGTGTTACTTTGCAGTTTTCGATTTGTGTTTTTGCATCAACAATTATGTTTGTATGGGCACTAATAAAGCATAAAGCAGTATACAGGTATTTATTTCAATTTAGAGAAAAGAGAAAGATCACAATGTATGTATCCAATGGGCTTCAATCCTGGGGGGGTGTATCTCATAACAGGGCACTTTAGTGTGCTATCTCCAGACTATTAGCTCTAAACTCTTGTTGGACTTAAAAAGGCTACTCTCTACTGTATGTTTTACTTACAGCGATGCGCTGTCAGTAAAGCTTAACCCTATTTCACTGTAACGCCCAAAACCGCTTGGCCATTAACTCACTGGACCGCGGACCACCTGACAGCGGCTTGTGTTATTTAATGTACAATGCTTTAAGCACTATAATGTATACTAAAGGCCACAATGTTTCTCTGTATGGTGCAGACCGATTGTACATACATGTACAATGCTTTATGCACCATAATGTATACTAAAGGCGACAATGTTTCTCTGTATGGTGCAGACCGTATTGTACATGTACAATGCTTTACGCACCATAATGTATACTACAACAGCGACAATGCTTTAATACTTTCACTGGGCTTTTACACGTTATCATTGACATCAACATTATATCAAAGTTTCAAGTCAACGTTATAGTTTCATATTCACACTATAATAAGCACAAGGATCATATCACAAATTTATCAAATTCATGCCCAAGTTAAACTTTGAATTTCATTTTTAAACAGTTATCTGATAAAGACGATTATTGTGTGACGCCACTTACGCAAAATAAAGGATTATTGGTAGGACGTGGGTTTATTGCCACCCTCTTATTCAAGGTTACGTCTGTATGCATCACGGTCTAGTTGATTTGTGGGAATAAAATTTCATTTGAGCCAGTTGATAAGATCGATATGAATCAAAAGTGCTTAAAATAAAATGCGTCTATCTCTCTGTTTTTAGGCATACGGAGGCTTGATGTTTCACTCCCCAAAAAGCCAAAACTCAGAGCTTAAGGGGGCTTTGCCCCCCTGGGCCCCCAATGAGGCTTTACCCCTGGACCCCACCAACCGTAATCTTGCATTGAAGCAAAAGAGCTTCAAAAATGCGTCTATTTCTCTGTTTTTAAGCGTACAGAGGCTTGATTTTTCACCCCAAAGACCCAGAGCTTCCGGGAGCTTCGCCCCCTGGACCCCACCGGGGCTTAGCACCTGGACCCCGCCAGGGGTTGTTACGCCGGCTCCTGGACCCCATCCACCACCCACTGTTTTGTTGTGTTGAGCCCCCCCCTCCCATCAGAAAAAAGTATGACTAAATCTACAATGTTTTTATTATTTGTACCTATTTTCCCCCAACATGTGAAGAGCCAATTAGAACCCTAGTATAAAATGTAAACATACATCCATGTCATTCCTCAGGATATTTATGAGAGCTTGGGTCAATAAGGAACGCTTTCATCCAGCAACTCTTGCATCAGCTGAACTTGTTTTGTGCACACTGAATGCTAACATTGAGTTAGCAAATGATGATTTTGAGTAGCAACTGATACATTTTGCGACTGCATAGTAATTTACGATGACATACATGTACAAGGGAAATCAATCTCTGGTCAACAATATTGATATTGTCTTTATGATAGAACACATCCTATACAGTGACATCGGTGTTGGGAAAATGCAGACTGCCATGTCATGCTTTGATACAAAATATTAACAGGTACGCCTACGCCATATTTTTTTCTTCTACCAACCCCGACTTTACCTAACCTTGTTTTACATACAGTCAAACTACATTCAAATGTAACAGAGACAAAAATATGCTATAGGTATACAAAGAGAAACAACAGTTTCAGTTTGCAAAATGATAAAGGAAAATATCTTGTCTTTTTAAATTGAAGATGGCGCTAGTTTATGTTTCCTTGCACTAAGGCTGCATCCCACTAAATAGGGAGTAAACAGAGCAATGGCCTCAATAATATTTTGTAGGCCCTCAAATATTCTACATCCCTTACTATTTACCAGACAGATTTTAGTGCTAAAATAAAAAGATTGATGCTCAAACGTTTAGGAAATGTCCCCAGGTGTAGGGGTGTTTATATTTGAAGGGAGAATAACTCGGCGGGCCTTGAGACTCCCCATTCAAAATGAGCAGAGGATAAAAGTTTAGGAGTCAATGGATAATTTCCCCTTTACTGTAAACAACTTTGAGACTTTTACACATGTACATGTAAAAACGGAGTCCAGGGTATAAAAGTCCTGTTCATAACATAGGATATTTGCATTTAAAGGAACATTACAGAATTGGTTTTTGCTCACAAAACAGTTGCTGGCAGTGTAAGCACTTTATGTAATACACCATATACATAAACTGACAAACCTGTAGAAGTTTGAGATCGATCGGATATCTGGGTCACGAGAAAATAGTGAAAAACCGATTACACATTTGTATGAAATCATATAGATTCAACAAATGAATAAAACGCTCACTGAGCGATAAACTCCAATCGGAAAATTAGTTTATTCATTTCTCATCAAATATGGCATTTCAGACAGAAATATTTCAAGGGTTGTTTTCTACTATCATCATCATTAGACCGTGTAAGTTTTATGTAAATCTGTGATCAAAAAGTATATTTTACAATTTTTTGTCTTACCAATTCTGTAATGTTCCTTTAAAGTTTAAATTTTAAACTCCATTGCATACATGTACAACCTGACAGAGTCCAGAGTATTTAGATCCTGTACCATTGCAAACAAAGTTCTAAGAAAATATATTCATACTTATACCTGATGGAGGTATGCCCACAATATTCCTAGCAAGTTCATCACAAATGTTCGTGCTTCAAGCTCAATATGTGTTGGGATCGATTATTTATAATAATTCTAAGTAATATCACCATTGACACATTCACTAACAAAATACTGCAGTATTGATACCAAACTAACACTAATTGAATGTTTTGCTTCAGTTTATTTTAAAGTCAATAAGAGTTGCTACACAAGCTCACACATCAATGGGTACAAGATGTTCACAATGGAAGTGTGGATTTTTAACTTTTAATGTCACCTGTAGATATATTTGTAATTCTTGACCCGTCAAAAGTATAGTTATGGACATGAAGACTATGTAGACGAAAGTTTCAGGTTCTTAAACCAGGTAAAAATATTTTAAAATATTAATTGGAATTTTGTTGTTTCTGTGATGGTAGGGGGTTGCTGTGCATGTCGAGCGTGCGCACATATAGTCACACAAGCAATTGGTACATGATATTAACAACGGAAGTTCAGAATTCCGATTAATTTTCTAAAACAATGTCACCCGTAGATTAAATCCATGTTCTTAGAATGTGTGTCATGTTTTTTGAAAGTGGTAAAATTTTGGCAAACCTGGTGACTAGTCTGACAAAATGGTCGAAATTGCAATTTCTGGGATTTTTTACATTGGATGACTCGTAAGTCGTAACCCTCCGGTTTCCGACTGTCGGGAGAATGGAGAGTTACGATTATCGCAACTATCGCGTTGTATGCAACGGAGGAGTCCAACCTGGGCTACCCATGGATATACCATTGTTATTTGCGGAACCATCAAAAGAGTATTTTACGACGCCAAGAATAAATAAAGGATTTTATAGCTTCTTCTCCACAAATTTGGATGCAATAAAACCGCCAAAATTCTTACCTATCCCGAAGGGGTCACCAAAGATGTACAGCAAAAAAAGGGCAGAATTTAACAATTCTAAAGGTATAAAAAAATGTTTCAAAATCGCAAGTCAACTCACCTTGCAGCGAGATGAAAATAAACGCCATGTTGTTGTCATTTGCTGTGTGTGTGTCTGTGTAAGTTGTGCAATACTCCAATCAGTCGGTCATCGTTCATGCGCATTGGAAACATTGCTCGGACTGTTCAATTTAGAAAAACAAAAAAGATGATGTCTAGGAGGGAAGTTAGAACGTCCGTAAATCATAATATAAATTGCCGTGATGGTTTTGTTTAACAATACACTGATCTGTTAAAACTGCTAAATTTCATAATCATAAGAGATGATTGGTGATACTTTGTACTTGAGGCCACCAGGTGTTTTTATTAAAAAGGAAAATGCTATAGGAATACTGATATTTTATGGGTTTTTATTAAGAAGGGTTGGGATTATAGGGTAAAGGGTAAGGGTTGGGGTTAGGATTGGGGTTAGGGTTGGGATTCAGGTTGGGGTTGGGTTAGGGTTATATCAATAAAACAATTGTTTGATTGAATAAATGGTAATGGATGTTTGTTATTTATTGTTCTGTCTTTTGATTTATTGTGTGGCTTTCTGTTCAACAGAGCCTTTGGGGGATGTCGGTTAGAATTGTTGGAGACAGTCTAGTTCAAAATCGTTTGGGTGGTTTATACAACAGCAAGATGTCACTGAGGAGTTGCTCAAAATGATCCGTGGATGTATTTTTGGCAGTGCCACATGTATTCGGCCAGCCAGAAACTGAAACTTCCCTATAACTCATTCTAATGAAATAATCCAAACTACCGTTTCACATGACTGACGTGTCAAGCAGTTTGTCATTCATAAAGTTATGAATATTCAGTTTATGCAAAGCATTGGACAATCACAGCTGATTTTAATATTCATTTAGTAAACCAGGTTATGGGAGAAATATGTAGGACAAACAAACCAATCTTGTGTCAACGCCTCATAGCCGTGTGCGTAAATAAATTGTTCTCTCTGTACAGGTTCGAATCTCGGTAAGGACGTCATTGCATTATTTGATTGATTACTAACGTTCCATTCCTACCAGCAAATAAGGTACAGGTAGATACATGGAGAGGGGAGAGAAATAGAGAAGAAGAGAGCGTGGGAATAAGCGCGATTTTATTTTTCCCACCAAAATATTTGGATTTACGCAAAATAATTTTTTTTATAAACCGGTCCCCTCCCGAAAAGAATATTTATTATATTTTTTCACAATTTTGAAACTCACCCTAATCGCTTAAATACATCCTCAAGAGTAAGAAAAAAAACAAAAAACAAACAAACAAACAAACGTAAATAAGGCCATGAGAATGAAAGTTATAGATTTGCGTCCACCGCCCGCAAGCTCTAAAAGCTACCGCCGAAAAATTTCATTATTTTCACAAAAATTTCATTATTTCCACAAAAAAGACTCTGCATCACAAATTTTCAAGTTTCAAATCAGGCCAAACAATAAAAGGGTTCTGTTTCCAATTATGTCATTAAAATTGGGTCGGTAGGTCGGAAAGTTTTTTTATTTCGCGTTATTTTTTTTTTCCGACACGATTGACGAATACGTCCACGATCGTTCATGTGTTGAGCGAAATTAATGGATTTGCACAACGAATTAGGCAAAATTGCGCGCAAACTGCAGTTTGCGCTCTGCAGATTTGGCAGTTAATCTGCCCGACTTTGCAAATTGTGCGCAATCTTCAGTTTGCGCTCTTTACACTGGCAGTTCAAGCGGCCAATTTTGCAAAAGTGTGCGCAATATGCAGATTGCGCAAACCCGTGGAATGCGCTTCACACAGCGCCATGTACACACGTGCGCACATTGAATTGTAGGTCGTTGAAAAAGCCTCTTATACTACGAAAAAAAAATGAATAATGAAAAATGAAAAAAAGCCTCATGTCATTTCAAAAATGCCCGGACGCAAATCTAAAACTTTCATTCTCGTGGCCTAAGCTGGTGGCATGATACGGACATTTTCCCTATTTTAAATATTAGTTTAAAATTTGTTAGCATTGTATTTCAGAGGCTTTATTATACCCAGGACGTCGGTGTGCAGTGCAACGGACACTGACATCTCGACCACAGGCCAGGGCTCGCCTAGTGCACCCTGTGTGTTAAATTCTAACCCAAACAATGTACCGGTACATATAAACCCAAATGCTAAACACAAAGAGACACAAGGAACATTACGTTAAAACAAAAATAAATATGTACATACCACACATTTGAAATTGAAGCGTCACTGTCAGTGTCAGTGTCACTGGCAGTCTCTTCTGTCACTGTGACACTGTACGGCAACTTCGTGTCGACTCGTTTATTATACATGTGTGATGTTTCAACCTCGTCCCCAGGGTGTGTCGAATATAGTACGAGGTTGACCGCTATTGTAAACATGGTTGGAAATAAAGTAAACCATGAGGACGAGGTTGGTAATGTGTGTAACCAGCATGACAAGTAGGGAGGCAGGGTTCCGGATTCGCTCGTCCCCAGCGCCTTGCCATAAAACCAAAGGCGCTGGGATGTAGTCCAGGCATTATTTGATATGACCTCGGACAAATTGCAACAGAAAGTGTCTCAACTGTTTTATGCTCTTGAAGGTGTCCACTATAACATATCAAAACTCTTAAGGAATCCTGGTGGTGGAAGGTTCCATGGCGGCCATTTTCCAAAATGGCCGCCAAAAACCTGATATTTACCAATATCTCCGCTTCTAAATGACTTAGGGCTTTAATTTTAAGTGCTAACATACATTTTCTGGGGCCAGGAATCCAATGACAGACATTTCAATGAGCTAAACCGGACCAACAAGCATTATTCTTATGTGTCAACTATTTTAATACACTGAACTTATTGGCCAAAACTATCTAAATTAGGGTCCCTGTTGTATAAAACAAACTGCAATTTATGTGACTCTCCAGTGACTCTCCAGGCTTCCCATTGTACAGGCATGCCAGGGCTTTCTCTCACTGCTTCTACAACATCATCGGTGGACGTTGCCTGTCTGTCAAACACATTGGCTTGTTCACGGAAGTGCGCACTGGTTTTGAATTTGTTGTGGGAAGCTCCCTCACCAAAGCCACACGCAGGGGAAAGTATTACATCCCAGGAGAGCGTGCATGAAGAAGATGTGCTGTGATACATCGGGGCCTAACTGCTGCTTGACAGACTTCATGTTCCAGACCACCGTTTCTTCACATTCTTCTTTGGCTCGGGTTGGAAGAACAGGTCACATAACTTGAGGGTGGTGTGGTAGATGAGCAGGGTGAGCAGATCTGTGTCATCTCCGATCAGCACAGTATCGGTGGTGGCTGCAGACTCAACTGCCTTCTGCACTCGGTGGTGGCTGCAGACTCAACTGCCTTCTGCACTAAGAGGAGATCAGCGTCTCCTGCAGCATGAAGTGCCTGGCAGTTCTGTGCCCGTAGTTTGGTACTGAGCATGTTGATGAGGCGCTGCTTGCTTGTCTTGTTTGCCAGGAATTGTTCCTTTTTCATTGTGACCTGGATTATCTTCATCAAACGTCACCGTTGCTCCAGCGTTCCCTCTCGTACGTCTCTGGCGTGTTGTGTCCTTTGTGGATGTACCATCAATGGGCATCAAACACGGCTGTTGCCTGTCCATACTTCTTTGTGAAATACTCTGTGTATTGCGTGCAGATACCTTTGTATGTTGAGCCACGTGCCCATGGAATGCGCTGGACTAGTGCCCTACCATCCAACTTGGCCTGTGATTCCTGGTGCATCGTGTGTCAGGAGTGTCCAGATAGCATCTGCTAGCACTGGCTTCTGTGGCTGTGGGAGCAGCAGTGTAGAATCAAACAGAGCTGGTGGGTAACTCCACAGCTCATATTTGGTCACAGACTCCAGATGCTTGGGATTCACCTGTACTGCCTCACCATCACTCTTACCTGCCGATTTTGCAGCCAAGGTGATGGCATGATCCTTTCTCTTGAATGTGTAGTCAGCAGCAGTTTGTCCATCCATGTTGGTCAAGATAGATGTTCCAACAGTTTTTCGCTGAGTCCACATTGACTGTGCTGGTTGCATGCACCCCTGTCGAGATGCTGCGCAATCTCGGATCTGAGCTGAAGCGTGCAGATGTTCTCTCTTGCCGATAGCTGATAATTGCATGTGTGGCTTTCATGTCACGTGCTTGTCTAGCATTTTGTCATGTCCTTGTTTTGTTCACCAGTGTTGTAGTTGACACCTGTGAGCTGCTGCAAAGAATTGTTAACATCAGCACAGGCAGGCATGGAGAGCAGCTATATGAGACGCTGTTGCTCTGTCATGCCTAGCCCTCTCGTCAGGTCACCGCTGGTCTTCACACTCCTCATCAGGACCTGTTCGATGGTGAGATCTACGGACATACCAGCCCATAGGCGATCACTTCTTCTTACAACATGTTACCCTTCTTCGAATCGTTGGTACACATCTGGATGTTCATCCTTGAGCTAGCTCATCCGCTGCACATAGGGGTGGGCTGATTTGGTGTAGAGGTTGTGCCCAGAGGCTGCCTGGTAGAGCAGCATTTCTGATACAGCTTCAAGGTGCAACGCCCAGTTGCTAATGCGCTCTGCTCGACAAACTTCCGTAGTATGTCCACCATCTGCATGTACTGTAGCCAGAGTGTGGCAGTCCTAAAGGACTTAAATGATTCGGTTTTGGCCCTGAGGAGCTCCTTGATCCTGGTTAACACATCAGCTTGGCAGAGCTCCTCTGCAGACATGGAACCTTCCATCAGGTTCTTGTAGAGGGCAGCAAGTTCATCAAGATCAGTGTTTCCAGTTCCGTTTGTCGTGTTTCCAGTTCCGTCTGTCGTAGGCTCATCATCTAGTGACAAGCCTCATTGGTCTCCTCCACTTCATGTGGCTCTGCAGATGGTTGAGGAAGTGGCACACCAAGTACGTCTGACAAAATCAAGGCATTCAGTGCTGCTTAAACAAGAAGATGTCTTCGTACTGCTTGTGCAACACCTTGCCTGTCATCATTGTGTACCACCGCGTTGTCAGCATACAATTAGCTCCAAGACTTCCTGCAGTCCTGATCCAGCCATGAGGTGCCGATGCTTCCCAAGAAACTCATTTATGTGTAAAAGCCCCTCAGGCGCAAGACTATGTCATTCAAGACACTTCCTGTGGGCTCAGTCTCGATGATCATGAGGGCTTTCCACCATAGTGGTTGGTCAAAGTTGATGATGGGCATAACACCATGGCGACGAGCATGCTCACACACGGACTTCAGTGTGGAATAGATGCACGTGACATCGCTTGGATTCATGTGGATCATTTCCCGGGGTGGTCACCATGATGCACTAGGTGCATCAGCCCAGACCATGCCAGTCTTGTTAAAGGCACTTAAAAATCAAATCTCGATGTTATTTAGAAGCGGAGATGTATAGGTAAGTATCTGTTTTATCCGGCCATTTTGGAAAATGGCTACCATTTCTGCTTTTTGGCAAGGTTTTGCATATTGAAATGTGTTTCATTTAATTCCTTGTCAGTAAAAAATGTATGTTTTGCACTTGAAATCAAAGCTCTATGTTATTTAGAAGTGGAGATATAGGGAAATATCAGTTTTTTGGCGGCCATTTTTAAAAATGGAACCTTCCACCACCAGGATTCCTTAAGAGTTTTGATATGTTATAGAGGACATATTTCTGGGTTAAAAACAGTTGACAGACTTTCTGTTGCAATTTGTCCGAGGTTGACCCTATTTTTTTCACGAAATGCCTGGACTAATGGGCAAACGTATCGTTAACGTTAATGCTAAGTCCCATCATGCATCACACTCACACTGCAAGCACTGCACGCATGACGTACTTCCTGAACAAGAATCTGTGCAAGCTGATTAGCCCATCCCAGCGGTCCTGGATAGGCCGCCGGGGCCGAGCGAATGGCTAACGAGAGGGAAACAGAGCCGAGGGAGGGCGCTATGCCAATTTAACGGTCACGATTTTGTAACGGCGTTCTCATCAGAACTATTCAGGCCTAAAATGTTGCAATGTTGTCAACGCCGTGTTAATGATTTTGCCGGCTACAGTCTAGGATGCTAGTTTCCCACTGCTCTTCTGAAAATGCTACAATAATCATAAGTTGATGAGTCGGTTTTGTTCACAAAGATTTGTTAGAGCAGCGTTTTAATCAGATGAACAACAGCGCGATAAAAAATGTGTGCACACAAACGAATGAGTGTATGTATTTTCCCGTGGTTATTTTTTGTAATTGTTAGGTTCGATTGTTCGTCAACTAGTTTGTTCATTGTCGTCCTGTTGATGTATTGACAATTATAAAAGTAAACAGTGAGATGTTATCACGTTGTTGAGGAGTGGGGGGGGGGGGGTTCAACCTGTCCGGACTCATTGTAAGCCCCTCTCAGGGGCAGATTGTTCCCTCTCAGCCTCGACTTGGTGATGGAAACTTGTCGTGATCAAGGCTCTAGAGGACAACAGCCTTGTTTCGTAATATTGAGGAGAGCCGGTGATCGAACCCGGAACCGGTGGCCACCCGGTTAAGAATTCTGAGATAGTATCAGCGCCTTAACGAACCGAGCCACTGCGTTGGTGCTTTCCAAGGCCCATTTTAATTGTTATGAGGCGGAAAAAGTCAGACGCATTATGGGACGGTCGTTTGACCAATGGAATGTGAATCATAGACCACGTATGAAAGTATTCTGCCCTACTACAGCAATCTTACTATAGGCTGGGTAATAAGCCATATGCTGGTTATTAATTGAAATCTGATTATCAATAAAATTTCAGTCAAGAAAATGGTGATACAAAAAGGGAGAACACAACAATTATTACCACTGAACCAAAGGTCATGCTTCCAGCGGGGAAAACATCATATTAAAAAACGTCACTCAATTATTAAATCAATCAATCAATCAGTTTTATTTCCACTTATGTCAAATACATGAACAGGTGATCAAGTGGTGGAGGTCTCTAAAATACAAGAAACGTACGGCAGATACGATGGTACTTTGGTACATACCAGGTATTTAACTAGCCTCAGGGTTTTAGGAATCGCTTAAAATGTTGATCTTTTAAACTTACCAAAATATTCCTTGAGTACATTAATAGAAAACGTCAATTTTCCTTCGGGGCATCGACCTCATAGTCCTCATTGTTGTCGTGTTCCTGTAGGCAATACAATTAAAAAGTAACTGGTTCTAACGCTATAACTAATGCACCCGACTCATTTTCCTCAGTCTCTTCTTTGGCCTTAGTACTGTCGTTAAAAAAAACACCCCCAAAACCGTGATTAAGTACCGTGATTAAGAAAACAATACAAAACCCTTGTTGACAAATACTCTGCACCGATTTGTGATAAGTACTGCATAATCAATGCTTTTCTGATTTCGGAAAAAAACAATCCACTGGTATACTATTCGGGTAGATTTCGAACCAACAACCCAATCATTAATTTTAAGTGCAAAAGTTTCCTACTAGACCACGGAGCGTGCCCAATTACCAGTGCCCGATGTCATGGCTCTGCTTACCGTAAGCAAAGAATAAGCGCTTACGGAAGAAGGGAATTACACGCTTAGCAGGGAGTTTGTGCTTTTGCGCGTGCGTACTACACGCTACTAGGCAATCTTTGCTTACACAGCAGAAATTCGGCGCTTGTCCTGTAAGCGAAGAATTGTGATTGCAAGCGCAGAATTCGGCAGTAAGCAGAGCCATTAGATTGGGCCCAGGTCAGTAATAGGAGCAGGCACCGCAATCATTAAATACAGAAAGTAATGTCGAATGGAAATCGAAGAAAATAAGTTTTCCTTTTTTACAATTCAACTAAGGGTTTGAATTGATTTGTCTAATATTAATTCGCCGACAAGTACATTTTGTTTTCTGTCTGTTTTTCGTTTCAGTTTAAAGAGCCTTTGTTAAATCTGCCCGAGAATCAGACCCAGAGATTTGTTTTTGTCTTTGGGGCAATCGGACACTGGGAGAGATTCATGTCTTGAGTCAGATTTCTCATGCCTTGAGCTCGTTTAAATAATGACGGTGAAATTGTGAGTCTTCAAAGTTCTCTGCCAAACATCAGTTTGAAGTCCAATATTGATAACCAAAAATGTAAACTTTATTGTGATGTAAGGGTGGGTGGGTGGGGAGGGGGGGGTGGTTGCTTAGGCGAGTACGCCCAATTGATGTCCGTGCCCAATCCAAAATAATATGGGCCGACGTCACAACCATAGTTTTAGTGGCTTGATATACAGCGAGTCGGCTGCTCTTAACTCAAAATAAGATTAAGTTTTGTTTTAACCCTGAGAACTTCTAAAAAGGTCTTTTGTTTTAAACCCCCTTATATCTTTATTTACAAAGTTGCACAATATTTTGTTGATTAATCTCTGCTGTTTATGAATGAGAAGGGGAATTCATTACCATGATAACAACTGACTCATATCAAACATGCAAACAGTGAATTTGTGGTTGGTACAACAAACAAAAAAGAAAACAAACAAACAAATTCAGATGATTTAAAATATTTTATTAAAACCGTACAAACCTTGCAAATCAAAACAATGGCTATTTTCATACATGTAATTATTGGAGACCAAATAAAGCCAACAGATAATTTACCTTATCCGACCTCCACATTCCAATTGTTTATTTGTTTGTTTTCTTTTTTGCTAACTACAAAAAATGTTAGACCTTTTCCACTTTTAATCAAAGAGGAAAAGAAGAAACTGGTAGTCATTATATTAATTTTTAACCGGTGTTAACAATCGGACATTAAACTCTTAGTGCATGCAGACCCAAAGAAACTTAGTTTGTGTAGATTATTTACTTTTGATGAGTTTGAAGTTTTGTATTAAATTACAGTGCCAGAAAATTAAAATGTATAACCTGGAGAAATGGTGTACGTTGGATAAGGTTAAAAGAATTGTAAACTTAAGAACAAATCATAAATCAAAGACAACAATTTTGAAACAAAGAAGTAATCCCAATAAAAAGAAACATTTGTAAAAATAAAACGGTGAAGCCCTAAACAAAGTGAAAAACTACGCATAAATTATCAAACACAAAATGATTATTTTAAAAAATTCAACTATGAATCAAACTAAAAAACAAAATGCGAATAGTAAATTGGAAAACACAAGAAAAACCAAATCAAAGAACACAATAAAAGAACAAATTAAGAAACCAAGTTTCAAGCCTGTTGCATTATAACTGCTTTACAGGGTCTCCCCAATGAGAGGCAATCACACTGAGACTCTCTTAAGATTTTCAAACATTGTGACAGCATTAATTCATGTAGAACCCTTTATTGCTTATTTAAAGGTCTTTATATGATGCAAATAAATCATACACCCTCAAACTGTTTATTGTAGAAACACTGTCTCCCCTGGTGACTATTTCCCTGCAGTTACATTGCTTTGCCAATGTATTTAACAGGAAACATAAATCAATATCAGGATAAATCTTGTTGGATGTTGTTGTTGTTGTTGTTGTTGTTGTTGTTGTTCCACAGTGACCAGTTTTAAACCAAATAATTCTTAAATTAGCAGAATTGGAATCATTGTTTGGTGGAGATACATTCTAGTAAGGTTTGCAGTTAACACCATATACATGACATTAATCTCTTTATGAGTTGTGGTGGTTCTGAATAGAACCAGTGGTGTAACAACTCAAAGTTTCAATCAATATCATGTGACTGTCTACAAGAAGAAAACATTTCAAATTAATTGTGATAGACTACCAGTGTCATAACTTGTAAATAAAGTCATTGTTTAACTCTAATGATCTTTAACTTATTACCCAAATTAGCAAATCACAAAGAAAGGGCACAAGCCTAGTCCTATTTAACAATGTTCATTTCAAATCTGTTCAACACAAGAATTGTACAAGGAGGAAATAAATCACTATTGTTGAAACTTTTCAGGAATGACTGAAAATTCAAAGGATGTTAAAAGAGTGTCACTAATTCTCCAAGATGGTTTATGGTGGACGAACAGTGGACAAATGTCTCATATCAGTTGTGTAGTGTACAGTATTACATTGTTCCCCCTGACTGTTGTAAAAAGTACAAATTGTGATTCAAAACAATAGACCTTATGCATTGACGCCATCACGCCGCCATCTTAGAGGTAAAACGATGACGAAACAATGGAAAAAGCACATTTTGTACGCGCGGCGCAGAGAATGAGCCAATAAGCAATCTTCTTTTGACCTCTAGACGAGGGCGCCCTACTCAAATGACGTCATGTGCATAAGGTCTATTGTACATAGCTTGCAGAATGAGAAGCTTCTTAACTGTACATTGAGTCTACATGTATCCTCAAACAGTTCTTGCTCCATAGAAATAAAGAACACCTCCTTGATCTCGGACACCAGCGAACTTTGGACATGACTTTTGGGTCCTTATTTGTAAACATTGTAGGCTCAGACTGTCCAGAGCTAATTGATCTTACTTGCAATACTAAAAATCCTGCATTCAGAATTCATTTGTGCATTGAAGGTCAATGCTATTTTATGCCCTACTGATAGAGATGTGTAGGTTGATAGTGTGATCTACCTTTGATTGGAAGCAATGTAGTGACATAAGAGATGTCTCCTGTTGTAACATTTCCTCATAGTCTCTCTCAGCTTGTTTCTCTGCCTCTAATTCCTGCTGTTGTAGACTAAGGGTAGATGCCTTCTCATGCTGTCACTTTGTCATCTATCAAGAGAAAATCATCTCAATTTAATACCCATGGAGGAATGTCAAACATACAGAAGGATGTATGCTTAGCTTCAAGCATCTATTAAATGTTAAATATGAATCCATTTGATCAAAGAGGGCCAGTCATTTATGTGGAGCAATGATCTTGGCTCATATTAATGAATAATTGTAAACCCAAAAATTCACACTGCATTAAGATTGATCAGTGGAGAGTCTTTATAGCATTGCAGTACGTTTCAAATACATCTCTCATAAAAGACAATTGAAACAGTAAAGGTTAGGGTGTGATGTATACAATGTATGTAGTCTTACTGAATACAGTGTACTACAGTAATTTGAGATTGATCTGTAGGTAAATTGTCTTGTAAGACATTACACCAAGCTGATACTGTACACTGTGTAGAGATAATACTAGACACTCACACAGTCCCACACTGATCACATCTCCACTATTCATTCTTACCTGTACCTCTATCTTCCTCTTTGTTTCCTGTTTCTACCTTTCTTCTTCTGCCTTCTCTTGTTGAGTCATCTGTTGGACTAGCTCCATCTCTTAGACAAGTTCTTCTCTCTTCTTGATGTCTCCAGTTCTCTTCCATACATGAGTTCATTTGACTCTATTGATCCTGTAGAACCTGGTGTGATGGGAAAAGTATCAGAGTCAGAATGGGCATAATCAAATAATACTGGACAGATTAGGCGTACAATATGCCTGAATAAAGGATGAAAACATCGACTTTAAGTAGAGGGTAGATTAAGAGGCAAGAATTGGGTTTTCAGAATATGAGCCCAAACCCCAAGCCCACGAGAGCAGGGGGTACTGTGGTTGCTGCAACACCCCCAACTGTTTAGATCATCATGGTGCTCATATATACTAAAGAACCCCTACTTTTACCCTTATATAAACAAACAAAAGATTAGAAAGGTCAGAAGTGTATAAGTGCGTATGAAATGTCATATTTAAAATAGTAGTTAAAAATCCGCAAATCATGCCTATCGGTGCTCATATTTGGTACAAAGCTGTGCCCAGACAGCAGCATTATTATACACTGTGTTATGCCTGTTTTGCATGTGGGCTTGGTCATCTGGCTGGCTGACCCTGTATGTGTGCAGGTATTCTCACGCAATGCAGGATTGAATGAGATGACAGAGATTTTCAGTGTGTAGTCTGACTGTTTAGGATTCAGTTTCTGTTTAGTTGCAAATATTCATAGTCAGTGTTCTATTCATTGTTATGCCATGCTGTCCTGTCAGGGAAAGTGTGTAAATTGTTGAGAAAAACACCTAATTCACATCAAAATTAAAAAGACAATAGGTTTCCATGTCTTTGTGTACAAGACCTTATGCTGCCAGTGTCCAAGCAATGGTGGCGAGGCGTACAGCACTTGCATGTATGGATTGGTCTATAGAGCTTTCCACCACACTCCAAACAATAATATAGGAGTTCCTTGAAGGGCCTTCTCCAAACCTCGGATTGGGCTCCAGCTCCAGCTCCAGGCTTCGTATGATGTTGGAAACACTGTGCAAAATGTGCATTGCTCAAAAACTGATGATGGAGCCCAAGCCTGAGCCAGAGCCCAGGCCGGAGTTTGGGAAAGGCATAACTTAAATAGCTGCTTAACAGTGTTGTTGCTTCACAGTGTTGTTTTCAAAACAATTGTTCCCCGCCCGTTTGTCCAAACGAGGCTGGGTCATTCACGTGTGATGAATTTGTCGCTCTTACATGGCTCCCTACCCTTGGACTGGAAATTATCTAATATCACCCCTGTGTTTAAATCTGCCAACCGAACCGACATCAAAAACTATCGTCCAATTGCTTTAACCTCCATTGTCTGCAAAATCCTTGAAAGGGCAGTCGCTGACAACATCAATAAACATATTTCCTCAAACCGTCTTGGTAATGATGATCAACATGGATTTACAGCACATAAATCCTGCATCACCCAGCTCACAAATGCTATATATGACTGGGCTACAATCATGGACAAACCCCGTCCACCTCGCATAGACATTGCCTTCCTCTACTTTAGCAAAGCATTTGATGTTATGCCTCATCACACAATTCTTAATAAACTGGCAGAGAACTTTAACATCCGTGGTCAAACTTGGTATTGGCTGAAAGCATTTTTGACTGGGCGGTTCCAGCGGGTGATGTACCAGGGTGCTTTGTCGTCCATGTCTCCTGTTACATCTGGAGTCCCTCAGGGAAGTGTCCTCGGTCCCCTCCTGTTTAACTTATTCATCAGTGATATCTCCCATTCCCTTAATTCCAAGTGTTTGCTCTTTGCTGATGACACTCTCATCTATAGACCTATCCAATCCCCTGCAGATGAACTTTCCATGCAAGCTGACCTTGATGCCATCGACTTGTGGAGTGTTGCCAATGGGATGAAAATAAACACTAATAAATCTATGATTATGCATATGACCAGATCTACAAAAACACTAGCCCTTCCAGAGTACTCTATTCATGGATCCTCCCTCAAAATAACTGCCACCTACAATTACCTTGGAGTCGTGATCAATCATAACCTCACTTGGTCTGACCATGTCAACAGTGTTGTTTCCTCTGGCATACGGCAGGTGGAACATCCCCTACTGCATTAATGTCCCTTTACAGATCCCTTGTATTACCAATTCTTGAGTATGGGCTGCCTGCATGGTGCCCCTATACTACAACACTTTCAGCAAAACTTGAACATGTCCAAAGGAGAGCTACGAGGATGTTCCTTAGGCAACAAAGAGGTGCAATGTCATACGAGGACAGTCTCAAAACTCTGAACTGGCAAACCCTTGAATCCAGACGACAAAGACTCATTGTTCAATTCACCACTAGTTGTTTATTTGGTATAATTAATTGTTCCATCATCAACTTGAATACTTCAGTCAATACCCGGCACACCGACACACTTGTATTCAACCAATTACATGCTAGAACCCTCTGCCTAAAAAACACTTCAGTTCATTCTTTTCCTCGTGTTTGGAGCTGTCTGCCAACAAATATCTGTAACTCCCTCACCCTCGAATCATACAATTGTTTTAAAAAATACCTGTGTCAGCACTTCCAGGACCTGTAGAGTTTTTCCAAATTGTTTTTAATTTATCCTTTGATCAGGATTAGCCCTTTTTATAATTTCTATGTATTTATTTCCTCATTTGTACATTGTTTTTATGTCAGCCTTTTTAACTAAAATGTGCACTTCCAAATGTTCTTGCTGCATGTAAATAGGTTTTTCTTAACATAAACATTGATATTTATTTTGATCATCATATTTTTTATTTCCAAAGTTTCTCTTTACTATTTTATAACTATTTGTTAAAGATTCTATTCCCATTTTAAGATTGGATTGATAGGCTTTTGAGTCACAGTGGTTAGGTTCACTTTTATTAATCATGGCCATCTTAGAATGAGCTTGTCCTGTCTGATTTGATAGTTCTCTTGCTTGATTTGTCAGTGTTCTGTTTCCATTTCATCATTGGATTACAATTGTTCTAGGTGTCACGTATACATTCGTTGTTTCTTGTACTGTAATATTTTTCAGTAATATTGCATCTTGTACTGTTTGTTGAAATCTTGGCCGAATAAATAATAATAATAATAATAATGTCTTGGTGGACAGGGTTGGTGTCTACAGTCTTCAACAATGTTTAGGTTTTTAAAACCAACTAACTCAACTTGTTTCCATCTACATGCAAAGTTCAAAGTTTTTTTTTCCTGAGCCTTTAAGTACAAACCAGTGTTCTTGTCAGTCTAATATTATTATTTTCATTTTGAAATAGCCTTGCCTATAGTGCAAATTTTGCATTGATGAATTTAATGTCTTTATATTTCAATTGACTGTTTCATGATTGTAAAAAACGAGAGCATTAGTAGCTAGCTTTGAACAAAGCCATTGAAGGCTCAAAAACAATAAATGCCATGACCAGGACTTGAATTCCAGAATATTGACATCATCAGAACTTGAGTCCAGTGCATCAGACCACTCAGTAAATCAGGATTAATTCTTCAAAAACCAGAGATTTACCAGCACTAGAAGAATTGATCTCTTACCTGTTTCTCATCTGTTTATGTTATTTCTTACATCAGGGTGTCAAGTCGGTCTCTTATCTCAGCTAGATCGTCTTCCATCATCTTCATCTGTCATGTCTATTGAGGAAACAATTCAAACTATATTTAGTCTCAAACTTCATTGATTTACTGGGAAATTACCTAAAACTGTAACTCTTCGCAATTAACCCTCATACTGTCAGTGACTCTTGGCAACATTTTCCAGTGAGTTGACCAACCATTTGAAACCATTCGACTGCCAAGGTTGTGTATGGTGGCACAACTGTGCACAGAACTAACAGTGTACTGTGTACATGCATTCCCTCATGGTATCATATTGCAGGCTGGCATAGTTTATCTATCATTCAAAACCAAAGTGAATGGTATTGAATGGTCAGACAGCAATTACTAACCAAAGAAAACTCCCTGCTTGAGAGTCACTTTAACCCAAATTGTTTGGACATAATCAACCGCTGGTTGTTTGACCACTCAAGCGTGAAGCACACATTTCTATATAACAGAACGCTTTTGTTCAAAGGCCATTTTTACAAACTCTATTATCTCCATTAAGATCTTGTTTTAAAGATATTCTTCCTTGTAGAATTCCCTTTCATATAATTAAACAATCATTGAGATCGGCCATTAAATGTCAAAGTTCTTTGTCTTTTTTTCCTCAGTGTGATCTGTAATCTCAAACACTTTTTTTGTACACAACAATATGGCGCTATGTAGGTGTGTGGCATTTCGGATCTTTCCACTCCAAACTGAAGTGATTGCATAATAGCGAACTTATTTTATTTTAACAACATCGGAAAGATCCAATCTTTCTCTTTTAAATGATGGTAAGCTTTGGTATGGAGGGTGAACATGGACCTTTGTGCTCGGGTTTGAATACTTTTTGGGGGTGTAAGCTTGGTCGACTAAAGTGGCCTGTGGTATGGAAAGGGACATTTCAGCTAACCCTGGATTAAGTTTAAGGAAATTGCACCAAGTGGGAAATAAAGATGGGATGGCATTGGGATTACAAATTCAAATGAATTTCCTGAGATTTAATTCCAGGGAATAGGGATTTAAATGAATCGACTCAGATGTCACAGAGCTGGGTCTGGTCTCCTTTTCTTTTCCTTTTTATATTTTAATAAACTAATTGTAAAAAAGATAAAGTGCTGTTTATGCAGGGAGCTTTTACTAGTTCACATCAGGCTTATTTAGACTGCGGCAACTAAAATAAGCAACAGTCATTTGTGGTGTCTTATGATGCTTTTTCCAGTTACAATAAAAGCTTTAGAATTGGTACTTGAACTATTCTCTGATGTTAACAGACTCTCTATGTCCCCAGCTCCATGTTACAGGCACAGGCCAATGATACTCATTTTGTTTGTGAAGTGTTCTTCTGAGGTAACTCAGATTTATATTGAACAAAATCTGTCTAGGTCTCTTTCAAAGATAATAGCACTGTAACTAAAACGAAAATCCTTACACTTATTTAATATGGGAGAGACTGAAAACATTATCCACACATGAGGCACTGGTCTGAGGTGTGATTCAAACCACGGACCATGGATGTGATTGATAGGACAAGTCACAACTAGACCAACCTGATTCCTAACAACTTCTTATTGTTTATGGACTCACTCTCTCTGTCTGTTTCTACCCTGTGGGGAGTACAGTCCTTGCTTTGCAGTTCCTCTATCTTTTCCTCCAGCACTCCTCATTCCAACGCTGGCTTGCAAAAGACTGACAGTGGAGAGAGTCTTCTTTCAACAGAAAAATGGCAACAAAGATGTCCTACACGAGCATCCTATAAATGGATTAAAAAATGCAACAATGAAAATAAGGTGCTATATAAATGGGTCTCATAATTCAAAACTCTCTGCCTATCCTGTTGAAAAACAAATAATGAGTGCTTTGATACGCCCCTAGGGGTGTGATAAAGAACCCAGTATTATTATTATGGCATGTTGTGGCTGAGTGGTTAAGAGCACCAGACTCAAGCTCTAGTGTTTCTGATCAACAGAGTGTGGATTCCAGTTCCAGGCACTTGTGTCCATGAGCAAGATGCTTTACCATAATTGCTTTGTCCTTTAGATGGGATGTGTAGGTCCAGTGTAATTTGTAATGCACTTAACATCCCCAAACAGACTTTGTACACAAATTCCTTGTGGAACATCCCTCTCTTTAGAATTCCCCTGTGGAGACCTTTTGTTTTGCAGTCTCCATAAGATAGCCAATATTCAAACACTGGGACCTTAACGGTACGCAAATTGTTGTGCTTACTGTAGAAGAAAACTTTGCTTAAGCGTAAGCGTATTTCACAGTTTAGCAAGAAAATTCGGTGGCCAGGATTTGCATTGTTGCGTCCTTCATTTTCATACAGTGAGCACTGGAAGGTAAGCATGCCTTTTTGTTCCCTTATGGTTAGCAGCGTTATGAAATGGAAACTCACACAGTAAGCACAAAAACGCTGTTAAAGCAGCTCTATGAGATTGGGGCATGTAGTGTTCCTAAGTGTGATTTTCTTTCCTTCACACATTAAAGCACACATGGGAGAACCAAAGGATCCCCAAACTGTTCAAATACATGCCAGACTTGTACAGTTTAGTAATTCTTTATACACCATGTATTTCTGTATCACCATTGCTTTACTCCAACAGATGGATAATTATTGCTGATATTTAACAAACCTTTTTCCAATGAAAATGTGGAAATCATAAACCATTTAATGTTTACCTGTAGGATGGACAGTCATTGTGTATGTTGAAGCGCCTTGAGTGTCATTGAGTGACAGATATGAGCGCTGTATAAGAAGCCACTTATATTATATTATTATTATACGTTCTTCTTTGTATTTTTACTTAAAATGGTTTGAATGAAAGATGAGTTAAACCTAATGAATGAATCACACTAGAATCCAAGTTGATGATTGTGTCTACATTGTATGAAGGATCCTGAACACACAATCAACCTGCTATAAACACCAGGCCAATTATTACAGACCAAGCATGACTTTGTATTGGAA
Source organism: Pycnopodia helianthoides (assembly GCA_032158295.1). NCBI lineage: Eukaryota > Metazoa > Echinodermata > Asteroidea > Forcipulatida > Asteriidae > Pycnopodia > Pycnopodia helianthoides. Next base: position 108,702 of record JASTWB010000029.1, read on the forward strand.
AGGATCCTGCACACACAATCAACCTGCTATAAACACCAGGCCAATTATTACAGACCAAGCATGACTTTGTATTGGAAAGGAACCTGCACACACAATCAACCTGCTATAAACACCAGGCCAATTATTACAGACTAAGCATGACTTTGTATTGGAAAGGTGCCTGCACACACAATCAACTGCTATAAACACCAGGCCAATTGTTACAGACCAAGCATGACTTTGTATTGGAAAGGAACCTGCACACACAATCAACCTGCTATAAACACCAGGCCAATTATTACACACCAAGCATGACTTTGTATTGGAAAGGAACCTGCACACACACAATCAACCTGCTATAAACACGAGGCCAATTATTACAAACCAAGCATGACTTTGTATTGGAACGGATCCTGCACACACAATCAACTTGCTATAAACACCAGGCCAATTATTACAGACCAAGCATGACTTTGTATTGGAAAGGATCCTGAACACACAATCAACTTGCTATAAACACCAGGCCAATTATTACAGACCAAGCATGACTTTGTATTGGAGAGGATCCTGCACACACAATCAACCTGCTCTAAACACCAGGCCAATTATTACAGACCAAGCATGACTTTGTATTGGAAAGGATCCTGAACACACAATCAACCCGCTATAAACACCAGGCCAATTATTACAGACAAAGCTGGACTTTGTATTAGAACAGTTCAAACACAAACACAAGGGACATTCATTCATAAACTTATTTCTGGAGTGAGTAAAGAGCTGTTCCATATGAAATGAAGACATTTACAAAGAGTTAAAATAATTTGAATATTGGATTAGTTTCAAACCCTCCCAAATCCTTCTAGATCCTCTTTGTTGAAATAAAGGATTCAGAAGGACTGAGGGTTGTAGGCCAAATGACAGTTGCTTATCACTGGGTCAGGCATACAGTAGGGCAGATGGGTGATGGGATTGTGCCTTTGATGATACAAGCATGGTATGGGGCACACAGTCAGAGTATATTATGAAAAATTATTTGCTAAAGGGCCAACACAGATTTAACATTTGAAAAATATAAGCAAAGTATTAAACAACCAATGGCAGCCATTTTTTAATCTTGAAAATTGCTTGTTATTCTACGTTGTATTGTTTGACAAGACAAACCTGCATATGACCAAAAACTAAATGTCTTTCTCATGACATACTCTGTGCTGGATGCTCATTTACTCCAAGTTAATGATTTTTGTAAAATTGGAAAAAATGCAAAACAAATGTACGTCCATTTGTAAAACGTACAAGAAGTAAATAATCAAAATTATAAATCTGTTTTTTTGAAGCAGGTCTCATTTTGTAAACAATTATTGTACAAATTGTTGACTATTTCCAAAGCAAGTATAATATGACCATGTAATCAAGTCTACCTTTGATGAGAAAGCTACTGGTATAAGACATTGATCTAATTGAGTTAATTCTCTCTTTTAATTCACAGCTCAACATTTCAGCAAGCTTCCAATCAGAATGGCATCAAATATAACAGTCAGTCAGTGCTAGCAGAATTAGTCAGGATCATGTTGAATGCCAATTTGCAGTGAACGCTTCAAGCAACCCAAACAACTGGAAGGGGTCTCATTCATTTTGTTTGAATGCCTTCAACAACTCAAACAGAATAGTCCAAATACTACAAAATTCATGTCCAGTGTGTAGACAAGAAACATTGCTTCAAGAAAATGGCATTGATGATCTGAAAACAAACTTTAAGCCTTTTCTTGATAGAGGCTATTAAAAAACAGGAAACTCAAATGAAAAGCAGCAGAGAAAACCACTACCTAGTAAAGAGTATGTTTCTAAATGTAGTAAGCATACTGACAAAGATCTTATCATGTTTTGTAACACATGCAAGAAGTTGATATGCACAACTTGCACTGTAAGAGATCATCAATCCCATTCTCTAATGGAAATTAATGAAGCTTCAGACAAATGCAAACAACATGCCACAGAACTTCTAGCAGAAGTAAGACAGAGTATCAAACCTTCAATATTGCCATTCAAGAAATAGACACATCCCGTAAGACATTAGACTCTATATTTGCTGCCACCAAAGAAAAAATCTCCAAGAAGGCTGATGAGGAGATTGCCAAGGAGGTTGCCAGGATCAGAGAGGAGAAGCAGAAACTGATGCAAGAGGCAGAACAGATTTATAAAGACAGAGTCAAGACAATGGAAACTGCACGAGCTACAAACAGCAAAGAGATGAGCAAGGCAGAGCACATGCAGGATGAGGTTAATCAGCTCCTGCATCAAGGGATGAAGATTGTAAATCACATAGAACAACTCTTACAAGACCTCAAAAAATACAGAGAGAAGAAATCAACCAAAGTACCTGATGGATTGACTTATATGGACTTTAAAGAAGGCCATAAATCACTAGGGAGACTGGTGCTGAAAGATGAACAACAAGTAGAATCAGCAACTTCTGCTCAAGCTAAAAGGGTGAAACTAAATAAATGGACTTTGAAATCAGAAATTAATCAATACAAGAACATAAAACAACAGATGGTGGCGATTAATCCACAGGATGTTGCTGTATACTCCAATAGTGATATTGTTGTAACAGATTGGAACAGTCACAACTTGCTTAAAATATCAGCAGAGAGCAATCCTCAATCCACTGTCATCCCACAAGAACTATCAATCAAAGGTCTTACTAGACCAAGCAGAGTGACTGTGAACAAGAATGATGAGCTCATTGTCCTAGAAAATGACACAGTCAAGATCTTCAACAGGAATTATCAGCTCCTTCATCAGTTCAATCCAGGCAGTAACCCATCATGTATTGCAGTAGATTATAACAATCTGATAGCAGTGGGTAATAGTAACAAGGCAGAGATCTCTCTTTACAAACCAGATGGATCCCTCATCAGAACACTGCCTGCTCCAGGGATTGTGGATTTCTTGACTACCTACAAACAGCGACTAATCTACACTAACTGGGTTGGCAGTAAGTTAGTATCAATAGACTACAATGGTACAGTGATATTCTCTGTAGATATCAGTCAGCCTGGGATGCATGGGAGGTATGAGAGGACTAATGGTGTGTGTTGTGACAAGGATGGGAGCATCTACATGTGTGTTGTAGTACTCGAAAATAGTAGACAATTGTCATTCTCACCATCAGGTAATATCCATCATTACAGTCCTGATGGCAAGTACATTGGATGTATCATCAAGGATTGTGTTGCTCCACATGGTCTCACAGTCACACCAGCTGGTGATCTGGTTGTGGCTACAGAAGAATCAGTTCAAATCTATCAGCATGAGTAAAGACAGCATTAAACATTATGCTAGACCACAAGAAGGTGTACCCTGAGGTCAACTTTAGGGCAACATGAAGCTAAACAAACTTCTTGTAAAACTGTCATCTAACAAAGTCTGATTTCAGGAACATGAAACACAACTTGTGTATTAAGTAATAAACTATAGTCAGGATAATTATATTTGGTAAATAACTTGACTTTGTGAATGTAAAAAGGAATTTGATATTTTGGTCATTGGGCATAGCAAACATAAATTAACAGTTCATCAATGAGGTTGGTTATAATAAAAGTAGATAACAAATTGATGAGTATACATGTATGATCATAGAAATCTCACAATAGAGAAATGAAGACAAAAAATAATTTTAACAAGAAATAAAAAAGAGAAAGTGTATTATAGATATTGATACTTTTATTTAGTATTCATCTCTGTCTTCAAGTATTTTTCCCACAAAATCTTGTACAAAATCTTCACACATAGTGCTTACATTTCATGTGTACAAAAATACATGTTCGTGATTTGTTGTTGTTTTCTTTATTATCTGGGGTGGGGGTAGACAAATTCTTTCCTATAAGCTTGTCTGTCATGAACACACCGTAAAACCAACTGTGAAAATTACATCAAATTTGTTGGTCAAGAAATCCCCAATTCCAGACATTCATCCTTTTGTCTGACAACCAGGATTACAAGAGCTCAATGCTGCCATGGTTGTTTCTATTTGGTCTCAGCAGGAAGCTTTTTTTAGGACAAAAGACAATTAGACAAAGTGTACTGTGTGATCCGATCGGCTTTTATTCTAAGCTGGTTAAAATGCAACAAGTTAACTCAATGGCTGCTCAAACAAGAGTGAACTACATGTACCAAACAATGCTTGTTACACAGACATGACAGAGCACTAAAGGGGTACATGTCAATTGTACCAGATAGTCCAGAGCAATACATTAATTGACCAGACTGGACCAGGGACAGTTTCAATGCAGGAGTATCCAGCCAGCCCACTGTCTAGAGGGAATAAACTATTCAAAGCTCAACAAGTTCCACCTCAAATTTAGTGCCATATTCCAGCATGCTATGGCTGATTATCAGCATGGCTTACAGCCCAGTCACAGTGAAAAAAAGGGCTTTCATTTATTGTTCTCAAAAGAGAAAAGTAAATCCTACTGCAAACTTATGAGAATTTGTTGTCTTTACTTTGATATTCTCAACGACAACAAATTTGATCCGAGTTATCTGAAAATTTATGCAAACATTTTTGAAACCCTGGTCCGAACTAGTTAATGGGGAACAACTTATAACTGGATGACTTGTAACAAGTTAAAGCTTAATAAAAACAAAACCGAGTTCATTGTGCTTGGTACTCCCCAAAACGTTCAGAAACTGCCAAAGATATCTTTGCATATGGGTGAGACAAGCATCGACCCTACTGATTCTGTCCGCAATTTGGGAATAAAATTTGATTCACATATGACAATGAGCAGGCAAGTTTTCTAGCCTCTGCCAATCGACCAATTTTCAATTACGTAACATAGGGAGAATCAAACGGTACCTGGATGTTGTCAGAGCTTTAGTCCTCTCTCGTATTGACTATGGCAATCTCCTTTTATTTGGTGCCACGTCATATGATTTGGACAGAGTTCAAAGATTACAAAATAGTGCAGCTCGTTTAACATTTTCCACACCCTTGAGAGAACATATTACCCCATCACTTAGGGAACTTCAGTGGCTACCGATTAAAGAACGAATTCATTTTAGGATAGCTCTTCTTGTTTTTAAAAGCTTGAACAAAACTACTCCGCATAATTACCACTTTACTGTCACATTACACTCCACCATGATTTCTCCGGTCCACACTTGACATCACTCGCTTGAATGTTCCCCGAGCAAACAAAGTTCTAGGTCAAAAAGCTTTCAGTGTAGCTGGGCCAATGATTTGGAACAATCTTCCTACTGTTATTTGGGAATCTGTTACTTTAACTACATTTCGTAAAGTTCTAAAGACTCGCCTATTTCCATGTTAATTGCTTTTATGTGCGCTATGATCTTGATGGAATAGCGCCTTATAAATTTTAATTGTTATTTTATGTTATGTTAACGATATAACCTGTTTGTTCATACCTAAAGAAGTACCTCTTATTAACTAACTGTTTATTCAAGAAGATCTTTAAACCTGACATAACAAGAGATTTTAACATGAAATAAATGTTCCCAGTGAATCAAGAATATTGCTTACCTCTCATTCATGTGTCATTGTGAGCTTCCTGTTTCTTGTACATCTCCAACTTTCCCTGTAGTGTCTTCAGAGCTTCACTGGTAGAGTATTCAGCATCTGCCCTGGGAGTCTGAGACTGACTAGGATCTTGTGGGTCTTGGGTTACCATGGTTATGGGCTTCCAAGATGCTGGTAGACATGAGGAGGGACACCTGAGATAAAAAAAGATCAGAGTAAAGTAAGAAGAGTTAAAGTAAGGAAGTGAATTATGCCAAACTGTCTGATTGGGCATGGCAAATGACTGCAGCTTTCTGTTTTAACTTGCATTCATTCATTGATCTACCATTGTACAGTGTATGTTACAAGCCTACACATGTACCAATACCATGTACAATCAACTGAAAACTAGAATCTGTTGTTCATTAACTTATGTATCTCAGGCAATATTAAAATGCTTTCTTGTGGCCATTGTGTTACTTTGCATTTTTCGATTTGTGTTTTTGTATCAACAATTATGTATTTATTTCAATTCGAAGAGAAAGATTACAATGTATATATCCCATGGGCTTCAATCCTGGAGGGGACAGGGGGACATGTCCCCCCCAACTTTTGAAGAGTGAGGGACACTTTGTCCCCTCCAGGTTTTGTTATAAAATGCATAGGTTAGAAAGATGTTTTAAAGGTAGAATACAATGATCCACACAAATATGCCTCGAAATGGCGTGGTTTTCCTTTTACATCGTGAACTAACACAGTCGGCCATTTTATGGAGTCAAACTTTTGACTCCACAAAATGGCCGACCGTGTTAGTTTGCAAAGTTCATGGAAAACCATGCAGTTTCGAGGCATATTTGTGTGGATCATTGTATTCTACTTTTAAAACATCTTTCTAACCATATGCATTTTATAACAAACGGTTACAAATGCCTTTTATGTCCCAACTCGGCCGATCCAAGGCAACGTGTACCTTTAAAAAGGCTACTCTCTACTGTATGTTTTACTTACAGCGATGCGCTGTCAGTAAAGCTTAACCCTATTTCACTGTAACACCCAAAACCGCTTGGCCATTAACTCACTGGACTGCAGACCACCTAAGAGCGGCTTGTGTTATTTAATGTACAATTCTTTACACACTATAATGTATACTAAAGGCGAGGATGTTTCTCTGTATGGTGCAGACTGTATTGTACATACATGTACAATGCTTTACGCACCATAATGTATACTACAACAGCCACGATGCTTTAATACTTTCACTGGGCTTTTACACAGTATCATTGACATCAACATTATATCAAAGTTTCAAGTCAACGTTATAGTTTCATATTCACACTATAATAAGCACAAGGATCATATCACAAATTTTTCAAATTCATGCCCAAGTTAAACTTTGAATTTCATTTTCAAACAGTTATCTGATAAAGACGATTATTGTGTGATGCCACTTACATGTATATTACGCAAAATAAAGGATTATTGGTAGGGCGTGGGTTTATTGCCACCCACTTATTCAAGGTTACGTCCGTATGCATCGTGGTCTAGTTGATTTGTGGGAATAAAATTTCATTTGAGCCAGTTGATGTTACAGAAATGTTTCCAGTAAAATTAAAAGATCGATATGAATCAAAAGTGCTTACAAAATGCATCTATTTCTCTGTTTTTAAGCGTACGGAGGCTTGATTTTTCACCCCCAAAACACCAAAACTAAGAGCTTCCGGGGCTTCACCCCCTGGACCCCCACCGGGGCTTAGCACCTGGACCCCGCCAGGGGTTGTTACCCCGGCTCCTGGACCCCATCCACCACCCAACGTTAAGTTGTGTTGAGCCCCCCCCCCAAGCTATGATCCCCGGGCGAGCCGTTGCTGTCCACGATGCAAATCTAACAACTAATGCAGAAAGTTTCTCAATGTACAAATATTAATTTTAAAACGGTTTTAAGATTCATGGTTAACAAAGAAGAGATGAATACATCCATGAATGATGTCCGTCGGCGAAGCCAGGGGGGGGGGGCAGGGTTGACGTGCGAGGGAGGGAAGGAGATTAATGAAGATTTAAAGTTGAATGATTGAAGTAAGATTAATATATCATGTATGTTGGGCTTTTATCAGTGTCTCTATGTTATTTCTCTCTCTGAACCAGAGATGTCATGTAAATGTTTATAGCAAGGAGAGCTATTCTCTAGGCTATTCAGACATGCTAAAACCAAACAGGCCTCTGGACCCCACGCCATAAGTGACTCTTGATCCCCCACATTTCAAGACAGATTGACGCCCATGATGTATCCAGTACTGTAAGTTTTCTTTTACCAAACAGGGCCCCTCAACATGAATTGAGAAAGCAAAGCAAAACTTATTGTCGTGTTAAATTCAAAAAATGTATTCTTGAACTGTTGAATAGGAGTGTTTTAAAAATTGTGACTCAGTCATACACAGTCAAAATAGAAACAGCAGAGTCATGTCTGTATAAATAATCATCCGGTCTTGTTCCTAAAGCATTATGAGATATTTGAATTGAACCTAACTAAGATGCAGGCATTGAATTGAAATGATCTCGACATACAAAAAAATGTCAAAGTAGCTTTGATTGGTCGGGTCTGATCGGCACAAGCTTTGGCCGACTGGGACCGAGAGTAAATCAACAAACTCGACCGCACATAAATTCTGTAACATCATTTGAAAATATCACTGAAATATGTGAGAACTGAGAAGAAAAAGAAAATACCTGTTAACTCCAATTTAGCATAATGTGTATTTGGGTTTTCAGGCATTGCATGGTGAGGTATCAGTATATATTTGGTTGCGGTAACACCATTTGTAAAAAATATCTACTTGCTGTGTAGATTTGTTCTTTAGAGAACTTCTCTTGCTATTTATTCTACTACCGCGGAGTAGGTTTTTTGGAATTCGGGAGACTTCTCAGTTCTGAAAAGAACTGTCCAGCTTATTAACTTCTACCTGGGCGGGAGGTAGGAAATCGGCCTGGACTACTACTTTAGCTTTGTGGATCGGGGGAACTTCTCATAATTAACTGCACTGCCGCGGAGTGAGTTCTTTTGGTCTCAACGTTTTGACTAGCTTGCTCTAGTCATCGTCAGGAGACTGAAATATGTAGGACAAACAAACCAATCTTGTGTCAACGCCTCATAGCCGTGTGGGTTAAGGCTACTCCTAGAATTATGAGGTTCCATGAACCTCATAGAGGTCCATGTACAAACTTGGTTGCGATAATCGTAACCCTCCATCCTCCCGACGGTCGGAGACCGGAGGGTTACGAGTCATGCAGTGCAAAAAAGTGGCGAAATAAAAATTTCGACTATTTTGGTCAGACTAGTCACCAGATTTGCCCAATTTTTACCCCTTTCAAAAGACATGACACACATTCTAAGAACATGGATTTGATCTTCAAGGTATAATGAATCCATTCATAACACTCTAAACATCGATGAAAAATTATTTGAAGAAAAAACGAACAAAAACTTACCAGAAACTGACCGAAATGTCCATGGACCACACTTCCCCTACATCAACCAATCAGCGTAAACCAAACCGTTGTGTAGGCATGGCGATCGTCTCGTGTGCGACTGTGCATGCACGCAGTTAATGTATTTAACGGATTTGCGCCATCTGCAGTTTGCGCTGATTAATTGCAGGAACAGCTTTCCAGAATGCGCACTCAATCTGTAAATTTTTCCTAATAAATATCCTGTGATTGTGCAACTCAACAAAATGCGCTCAACGACGAGTTTGCTTACGCTGATTGGTCGAGATGTTGCTAGGTCACGAATCGCGATGTTCGAAAACTGGACCTGAGATTGTCTACAAAATCATGAAAATTTCGCTCAGTCTCTGGTAAGTTTTTGTCTTTTTTTCTTTAAATATTTTCTCAATGATGTTTTGAGTAATACGAATGGATTCATAACACATTGATGATCACATCCATGTTTTTAGAATGTGTGTCATGTTTTTTTAAAGTGGTAAAAATTTGGTAAATCTGGTGACTCGTCTGACCAAAATAGTCGAAATTTTTATTTCGCCACTTTTTTGCACTGCATGACTCGTAACCCTCCGGTCTCCGACCGTCGGGAGGATGGAGGGTTACGATTATCGCAACTAGTACAAACTACAATACAAAACTTTTTTTCATTTACGTTTCTGCACCTGGAGTTCACATTTGAAATCGGTTCTCTCGCCAAAATTAGGCTCTACGTGTTCCTTGGAATCTCATTGAGCGTTGCATGGGTCAAGAAAATCCACTCCGCAAATTTAAAATTGTTAAAAAGCAATAAATTCTTACCGTCATTCCCAGTCCTCTTCAAACAGTGTGAGTGTTATAACAAATATGGCGCTGGAGTCACATGATGTGTGTACAAAACCAACCTACAGTTGCCGGGACCAGCGTTGCTGCGCGCGGAGTACCAGTTTGTTCGGTAGACCTTTGCGAGCGCAGCAAGCGCCATATTTGTTATAACACTCACACTGTTTGAAGAGGAGTGGGAATGACGGTAAGAATTTATTGCTTTTTAACAATTTTAAATTTGCGGAGTGGATTTTCTTGACCCATGCAACGCTCAATGAGATTCCAAGGAAAATAAAATAAATAAATAAAAAAGTTTTGTATTGTAGTTTGTACATGGACCTCTATGAGGTTCATGGAACCTCATAATTCTAGGAGTAGGTTAAGTCTATGCTCTCTTGTGTATAATAAATTGTTCTCTCTTTACAGGTTTGAATCTCATTAAGGACGTCATTGCATTATTTGATTGATTACTAACGTTCCATTCCTACCAGCAAATAAGGTACAGGTAGATACATGGAGAGGGGAGAGAAATACAGAAGAGAGTGTGGGAATAAGGGCGATTTTATTTATCCCACCAAAATATTTGGATTTACGCAAAATAATTTTTTTTATATACCGGTCCCCTCCCTATGAAGAATATTTATTATACTTTTAAAATTTTGAAACTCACCCTAATCGATTAAATACATCCTCAAGAGTAAGAAAAACGGAAAAGAAATACAAAAACAAACGTAAATAAGCTGGTGGCATGATACGGATATTTTCTCTATTTTAAATATTAATTTAAAATTTTTTCGCATTGTATTTCCGAGGCTTTATTATACCCAGGACGTCGGTGTGCAGTGCAACGAACACTGACATCTCGACCACAGGCCAGTACATAGAACAATGTACATAGAAACCCAAATGCTAAACACAAAGAGAGACAAGGACCATTACGTTAAACAAAAATAAATATGTACATACCACATACTCCTAGAATTATGAGGTTCCATGAACCTCATAGAGGTCCATGTACAAACTACAATACAAAACTTTTTTTCATTTACGTTTCTGCACCTGGAGTTCTCATTTGAAATCGGATCTCGCCAAAATTAGGCTCTACGTGTTCCTTGGAATCTCATTGAGCGTTGCATGGGTCAAGAAAATCCACTCCACAAATTTAAAATTGTTAAAAAGCATAAAAAATTTTTCCGGTCATTCCCAGTCCTCTTCAAACAGTGTGAGTGTTATAACAAATATGGCGCTGGAGTCACATGATGTGTGTACAAAACCAACCTACAGTTGCCGGGACCAGCGTTGCTGCGCGCGGAGTACCAGTTTGTTCGGTAGACCTTTGCGAGCGCAGCAAGCGCCATATTTGTTATAACACTCACACTGTTTGAAGAGGACTGGGAATGACGGTAAGAATTTATTGCTTTTTAACAATTTTAAATTTGCGGAGTGGATTTTCTTGACCCATGCAACGCTCAATGAGATTCCAAGGAACACGTAGAGCCTAATTTTGGCGAAATCCGATTTCAAATGAGAACTCCAGGTGCAGAAACGTAAATAAAAAAAAAGTTTTGTATTGTAGTTTGTACATGGACCTCTATGAGGTTCATGGAACCTCATAATTCTAGGAGTACATACCACACATTTGAAATTGAAGCGTCACTGTCAGTGTCAGTGTCACTGGCAGTCTCTTCTGTCACTGTGACACTGCACGGCAACTTCGTGTGGACTCGTTTATTATACATGTGTGATGTTTCAACCTCGTCCCCAGGGTGTGTCGAATAGTACGATGTTGACAGCTATTGTAAACATGGTTGGAAATAAAGTAAACCATGAGGACGAGGTTGGTAATGTGTGTAACCAGCATGACAAGTAGGGAGGCAGGGTTCCGGATTCGCTCGTCCCCAGCGCCTTGCCTTAAAACCAAAGGCGCTGGGATGGGCAAACGTATCGTTAACGTTAATGCTCAGTCCCATGCTCAGTCCCATCATGCATCACACTTACACTGCAAGCACTGCACGCATGACGTACTTCCTAAACAAGAATCTGTGCAAGCTGATTAGCCCATCCCAGCGGTCCTGGATAGGCCGCTGGGGCCGAGCGAATGGCTAACGAGAGGGAAACAGAGCCGAGGGAGGGCGCTATGCCAATTTAACGGTCACGATTTTGTAACGGAGTTCTCATCAGAACTATTCAGGCCTAAAATGTTGCAATGTTGTCAACGCCGTGTTAATGATTTTGCCGGCTACAGTCTAGGATGCTAGTTTCCCACTGCTCTTCTGAAAATGCTACAATAATCATAAGTTGATGAGTCGGTTTTGTTCACAAAGATTTGTTAGAGCAGCGTTTTAATCAGATGAACAACAGCGCGATAAAAAATGTGTGCACACAAACGAATGAGTGTATGTATTTTCCCGTGGTTATTTTTTGTAATTGTTAGGTTCGATTGTTCGTCAACTAGTTTGTTCATGGTCGTCCTGTTGATGTATTGACAATTATAAAAGTAAACAGTGAGATGTTATCACGTTGTTGAGGAGTGGGGGGGGGGGGGGCTTCAACCTGCCCGGACTCATTGTAAGCCCCTCTCAGGGGCAGAATGTTCCCTCTCAGCCTCGACTTGGTGATGGAAACTTGTCGTGATCAAGGCTCTAGAGGACAACAGCCTTGTTTCGTAATATTGAGGAGAGCCGGTGATAGAACCCAGAACCGGTGGCCACCCGGTTAAGAATTCTGAGATAGTACCAGCGCCTTAACGAACCGAACCACTGCGTTGGTGCTTTCCAAGGCCCATTTTAATTGTTATGAGGTGGGAAAAGTCAGACGCATTATGGGACGGTCGTTTGACCAATGGAATGTGAATCATAGACCACGCATGAAAGTATTCTGCCCTACTATAGCAATCTTACTATAGGCTGGGTAATAAGCCATATGCTGGTTATTAATTGAAATCTGATTATCAATAAAATTTCAGTCAAGAAAATGGTGATACAAAAAGGGAGAACACAACAATTATTATCACTGAACCAAAGGTCAAGCTTCCAGCGGGGAAAAATCATATTAAAAAACGTCACCCAATTAATCAATCAATCAATCAATCAGTTTTATTTCCACTTATGTCAAATACATGAACAGGTGATCAAGTGGATGAGGTCTCTAAAATACAAGAAACGTATAGCAGATACGATGGTACATTGGTGCATACCAGGTTTTTAACTAGAAATTAATGCCTCGGGGTTTTAGGAATCGCTTAAAATGTTGATCTTTCAAACTTACCAAAAAATTCCTTGAGTACATTAATAGAAAACGTCAAATTTCCTTCGGGGCATCGACCTCATAGTCCTCATTGTTGTCGTGTTCCTGTAGACAATACAATTAAAAAGTAACTGGTTCTAACGCTATAACTAATGCACCCGACTCAATTTCCTCATAGTTCTTCTTTGGCCTTAGTACTTTCGTTAAAAAAAAAAACCAAAACCGTGATTAAGTACTGTGATTAAGAAAACAATACAAAACCCTTGTTGAAAAATACTCTGCACCGATTTGTGATAAGTACTGCATAATCAATCCTTTTTTGATTTCGGAAAAAAACAATCCACAGGTACACTACTTGGGTAGGATTCGAACCAACAACCCAATCATTAATTTGAAGTGCAAAAGTTTCCCACTAGACCACGGAGCGTGCCCAACAACCAGTCCCCGATTTCATGGTTCTGCTTACCGTAAGCAAAGAATAAGCGCTTAAGGAAGAAGGGAATTACGCGCTTAGCAGGGAGTTTGTGCTTTTGCGCGTGCGTACTACACGTTACTAGGCAATCTTCGCTTACACAGCAAAATTTGGCGCTTGTCCTGTAAGCAAAAAATTGTGATTGCGAGGCGCAGAATTCGGCAGTAAACAGAGCCATTAGATTGGGCCCAGGTCAGTAATAGGAGCAGGCACCGCAATAATTAAATACAGAAAGTAATGTCGAATGGAAACTGAAGAAATAGGTTTTTCATTTTTACGATTCAACTAAGGGTTTGAATGGATTTGTCCAATATTAATTCGCCGACAAGTACATTTTGTTTTCTTTCTGTTTTTCGTTTCAAAACCTTTGTTAAATCTGCCCGAGAATCAGACCCAGAGATTTGTTTTTGTCTTTGGGGCAATCGGACACTGGGAAAGATTCATGTCTTGAGTCAGATATCTCATGCCTTGAGCTCGTTTAAATAATGACGGTGAAATTGTGCGTCTTCAAAGTTCTCTGCCAAACATCAGTCTAAAGTCTAATATCATTAACCAAAAATGTAAACTCTATTGTGGTGTAAGTAAGGGTGGGTGGGTAGGGAGGGGAGGGGGGGGGTGGTTGCTTAGGCGAGTACGCCCAATTGATGTCCGTGCCTAATCCAAAATAATATGGGCCAACGTCACATAGTTTTAGTGGCTTGATATACAGCGAGTCGGCTGCTCTTAACTCGAAATAAGAATAAGTTTTGTTTTAACCCTGAGAACTTCTAAAAAGGCGTTTTGTTTTAAACCCCCTCATTTCTTCATTTACAAAGTTGCACAATATTTTGTTGATTAATCTTGCTGTTTATGAATGAGAATAAGGCTTGGATTGTCACTATTGTCTAAAGGGGAATCCAATACCACGATAACAACTGACTCAGATCAAACATGCAAACAGTGAATTTGTGGTTGGTACAAAAAGAAAACAAACAAACAAATTCAGATGATTTAATTTTTTTTATTAAAACTGTAGCAAACCTTGCAAATCAAAAAAATTGCTATTTTCATACATGTAATTATTGGAGACCAAACAGAGCTGACAGATAATTTACCTTATCCGACCTCCTGTTCCAAATGTTTATTTGTTTGTTTTCTTTTTTGACACTTTCTAAAAATGTAACACAATTTCCACTTTTAAACAAATGAGGAAAAGAAGAAGCTGGTAGTCATTATATTAATTTTTAACCAGTGTTAACAATCGGACATTAAACTCTTAGCGCATGCAAACCCAAAGAAACTTAGTTTGTGTAGATTATTTACTTTTGATGAGTTTGAAGTTTTGTATTAAATTACAGTGCCAGAAAATTAAAATGTATAACCTGGAGAAATGGTGGACGTTGGATAAGGCAGGTTAAAAGAATTGTAAACTTAAGAACAAAACATAAATCAAAGACAACAGTTTTTAAACAAAGAAGTAATCCCAATAAAAAGAAACATTAGTAAAATAAAACGTTGAAGCCCAAAAAAAAAAGAAAAGCTAAACATCAATTATCAAAGACAAAATGATTATTTAAAAAAAAATCAACTCTGAATCAAACTAAAAAACAAAATGCGAATAGTAAATTGGAAAACACAAGAAAAACCAAATCAAAGAACACAATAAAAAGAACAAATTAAGAAACCAAGTTCAAGCCTGTTGCATTATAACAGCTTTACAGGGTCTCCCCAATGAGAGGCAATCACACTGAGACTCTCTTAAGATTTTCAAATATTGTGACAGCATTAATTCATGTAGAACCCTTTTTAGCTTATTTAAATGTCTTTATATGATGCAAATAAATCATCACCCTCAAACTGTTTATTGTAGAAACACTGTCTCCCCTGGTGACTATTTCCCTGCAGTTACATTGCTTTGCCAATGTATTCAACAGGACACATACATCAATATCAGGATAAATCTTGCTGGATGTTGTTGTTGTTGTTTCACAGTGACCAGTTTTATACGAAATAATTTTTAAATTAGCAGAATTGGAATCATTGTTTGGTGGAGATACATTCTAGTAAGGTTTGCAGTTAACACCATATACATGACATTAATCTCTTTATGAGTTGTGGTGGTTCTGAATAGAACCAGTGGTGTAACAACTCAAAGTTTCAATCAATATCATGTGACTGTCTTCAAGAAGAAAACATTTTAAATTAATTGTGATAGACTACCAGTGTCATAACTTGTAAATAAAGTCATTGTTTAACTCTAATGAACTTTTATTTATTATCTAAATTAGCAAACCACAAAGAAAGGGCACTAGCCTAGTCCTATTTAAAAATGTTCATTTCAAATCTGTTCAACACAAGAATTGTACAAGGAGGAAATAAATCACTACTGTTGACATTTTTCAGGAATGACTGAAAATTCAAAGGATGTTAAAAGAGTGTCACTAATTCTCTAAGATGGTTTATGGTAACAGTGGACAAATGTCTCATATCAGTTGTGTAGTGTACAGTATGACATTGTTCCCCCTGACTGTTGAAAAAGTACAAATTGTGATTTAAAACAATTGTACATAGCTTGCAGAATGAGAAGCTTCCTAATTGTACATTGCGTCTGCATGTATCCTCAAACAGTTCTTGCTCCATAGAAATAAAGAACACTTCCTTGATCTGAGACACCAGTGAACTTTGGACATGACTTTTTAAGCCCTTATTTGTAAACATTGTAGGCTCAGACTGCCCAGAGCTAATTGAAATTACTTGCAATACTTAAAATCCTGCATTGAAAAAAATCTTTGGTGCATTGAAGGTCAATGCTATTTTATGCCCTGATGAAAAAGCTGTGTAGGTTGATAGTGTGATCTACCTTTGATTGGAAGCAATGTAGTGACATAAGAGATGTCTCCGGTTGTAACATTTCCTCATAGTCTCTCTCAGTTTGTTTCTCTGCCTCTAATTCCTGCTGTTGTAGACTAAGGGTAGATGCCTTCTCATGCTGTCACTTTGTCATCTATCAAGAGAAAATCATCTCAATTTAATACCCATGGAGGAATGTCAAACATACAGAAGGATGTAAGCTTAGCTTCAAGCATCTAGTAAATGTTAAATATGAATCATTCAAAGAGTGCCAGTCATATATGCAGTGTTGTATAACTCGAGTCCAGGACTCGGACTCGAGTCACGTCTGCAAAAGACTCGGACTCGACTATCATGACTCGGACTTGTCCCCGAGTACTCGTGACTTGCGTGTCACGTATTTTCACAAACAATACCTTTTTTAAATATTAAAAACAATTCCGATGATCCGATTGTCATTCCCGGTGTGCACATGGCGGAATATTAACATGTTTGTGATTATTGTGTAGTAGATGGCCATGTACGTACAGCGCGTGTATGTTCGATTCGTATGTTCAATATGCATAATAACACTGGGATGCACGACACCAATATTGATGCTGGTATTCTGTCAACGTTAACACCATAGCCACTGCTTGTGCTTGATGCATATTACCAGGGAAATGACATGTCTGGTACCTGTAAAACACAGCCTGCATATATATTGCACTGTGATGGCTGTGTGTTGTTTCCACACACACACACGCACCCACACAAACGACGTCAAGTTTGGTCACGAACATTTTTTTAATCATGGCATCTTCCGTTCCGCCACGTACTGTTTCCGTTGGTTACACCAACTTTAGCAAAAATGTTGAAACCACAAAATCGAGTGCAAAATTGAAGAAAGGACCGGCACAACTTCAAATTTCAAATATCAATATTTAGAGAAAGTTTCTTTATACCATAAAACTTGTTGGCTACCAACCATTCTGAAATAAATAAATCAGTATATAATTGGTTATTTTGAAGAGAAAAAAAATCATTTTAAATCCTTAAAGATATTCTGGATAAGGTGCAAGAAGTTAAACCTAAAATGAAGATATAACTGCAGGTACAGAACTTTGTTTATAAAATTAAATGTGTTTTATTTTGTCATTTCCAGTTCTTATTTTACGACATTTGGTTTGCAATCAATATTTAAACAAGTGACTCGTGACTCGTGACTCGGACCGAGTGACTCGAAACACGGACTCGGACTCGGACTCGGGCCAAGTGACTCGGGACTCGGACTCGGACTCGACCCAAGTGACTTGAGACTCGGACTCGACACAGGTGACTACAACACTACATTTATATGGAGCAATGATCTTGGCTCATATTAATGAATAATTGTCAACCCTAAAATTCACACTGCATTTAGATTGATCAGTGGATAGTCTTTATAGCATTGCAGTACATTTCAAATACATCTCTCATGAAAGACAATTGAAACAGTAAAGGTTAGGGTGTGATGTATACAATGTATGTAGTCTTACTGAATACAGTGTACTACAGTAATTTGAGATTGATCTGTAGGTAAATTGTCTTGTAAGACATTACACCAAGCTGATACTGTACACTGTGTAGAGATAATACTAGACACTCACACATTCCAAAAACTGCAAAAAGACAATGGGTTTCCATGTCTTTGTATCCAAGACCTTATGCTGCCAGTGTCTCAGCAATGGTGACGAGGCGTACAGCACTTGCATGTATGGATTGGTCTGTAGAGCTTTCTGCAACATTCCAAACATTAATATAGGAGTTCCTTGAAGGGCCTTCTCCAAACCTCGGATTGGGCTCCAGCTTCGGTTCCAGGCTTTGTATGATGTTGGAAACACGATGCAAAATGTGCATTGCTCAAAAACTGATGATGGAGCCCAAGCCTGAGCCAGAGCCCAGGCCGGAGTTTTCAAAACAATCGTTCCCCGCCTGTTGGTCCAAACGAGGCTGGGTCATTCATGTCTTGGTGGACAGGGTTGGTGTCTACAGTCTTCAACAATGTTTAGGTTTTTAAAACCAACTAACTCAACTTGTTTCCATCTACATGCAAAGTTCACAGGTTTTTTTTTTAAGTACAAACTAGTGTTCTTGTCACTCTATTATTGATATTATTATTTTCAAATAGCCTTGCGAATATTGACAAATTTTGCATTCATGAATTTAATGTCCTTAGCCAGATTGTAGTTTAGCTTAAGAAGCTAGCTTTGAACAAAGCCATTGAAGGCTCAAAAACAATAAATGCCAAGACCAGAACTTGAATTGCAGAATATTGACATCAGAACTTGAGTCCAGTGCATCAGACCACTCAGTAAATCAGGATTAATTCTTCAAAAACCAGAGATTTACCACTAGAAGAATTCACCTCTTACCTGTTTCTCATCTGTTCATGTTATTTCTTGCATCAGGGTGTCATGTCAGTCTCTTATCTCAGCTAGATCGTCTTCCATCATCTTCATCTGTCATGTCTATTGAGGAAACAATTCAAACTATATTTAGTCTCAAACTTCATTGATTTACTGAGAAATTATATAAAACTGTGGTTTAACTCTTCACATTTGAATTACTAACCCAGGAAAACTCCCTGCTTGGGAGTCGCTTTAACACTTTCGTTACCAAATTGTTTGGACAAAAACAGCCGCGGGTGACCACATTATTTGACCACTCAAAGCAAGAAGCACAAATTCCTACATAACAGAAAGCTTTTGTTCAAAGGCCATTTTCACAAACTCTATTATCTCCATGAAGAAATTATTTTACAGCAAAATAAGTTATACAGAGGTTCTTACTTATTGAATTCCCTTTCATATAATTTAAAAATCATTGAGATCAGCCATTAAATGTCAAAGTTCTTTGTCTTTCTTTCCACAGTGTGATCTGTAATTTATAACACTTTTCTGTACACACAATATGGCGTTACGTAGGTGTGTGGCATTTCAGATCTTTCAACTCCAAATTGAAGAGATCACATAATAGCGAACTTATTTTATTTTTACCATCATTGGAAAGATCCACTCTTTCTCTTTTAAATGATGGTAAGTTTGGGTATGGAGGGGGAACATGGACCTTTGTGCTCGAGTTTGAATGCTTTTTTTGGTGTAAGCTTGGTTGAATAAAGTTGCCAATGGTAAGGAAAGGGAAATTTGAGCTAACCCTGGAGTAAGTTTACTGAGTGTACATTGATCTAAAGGGAATTGCACCATGTGGGAAATAAAGATGGGATGGCATTGGGATTAGAAATTCAACTGAATTTCCATGGGATTTAATTGAATTGACTCAGATGTTACAGAGCTGGGTCTGGTCTCCTTTTCTTGTCCTTTTTTATAACAAAGATAAAGTGCTGTTTATGCAGGGAGCTTTTCCTAGTTCATATCAGGCTTATTTAGACTGCGGCAACTAAAATAAGCAACAGTCATTTGTGGTGTCTTATGATGCTTTTACCAGTTACAATAAAAGATTTAGAATTGGTACTTGAACTATTCTCTGATGTTAACAGACTCTCTATGTCCCCAGCTCCATATTACAGGCACAGGCCAATGGTACTCATTTTGTTTGTGAAGAGTTCTTCTGAGACAACTCAGTATTATTTCGAACAATGTCTGTCTAGGTCTCTTTCAAAGATAATAGCACTGTAACTAGGAAGATCTGCTCAGTTTTGGATGCAAAATGAAAACCCTTAACCCTCCTACTGTCAGTGACTCTTGGCAACATTTTCCAGTGAGTTGACCAACCATTTGAAACCATTCGACTGCCAAGGTTGTGTACGGTGGCACAACTGTGCACAGAACTAACTGTGTACTGTGTACATGCATTCCCTCATGGTATCATATTGCAGGCTGGCATAGTTTATCTATCATTCAAAACCAAAGTGAATGGTATTGAATGGTCAGACAGCATTTTGTTTGTGAAGAGTTGCTTTGAGGCAACTCTAATTTTTACAGAAAAAAATCTGTCTGGGTCTCTTTCAAACATATTAGCAATGTAACTATGAAGATCTACTCAGTTTTGGATGTGAAATGAAAACCCTTAAACGTATGTAATATGGGAGAGACTGAAAACATTATCCACACATGAGGCGCTGGTCTGAAGTGTGATTCAAACCACGGTCCATGGATGTGATTGATAGGACAAGTCACAACTAGACCAACCTGATTCCTAACAACTTCTTATTGTTTATGGTCTCACTCTATCTGTCTGTTTCTACCCTGTGGGGAGTACAGTCCTTGCTTTGCAGACTAAGCTGGACTTTGTATTGGAAAGGATCCTGAACACACAATCAACTTGCTATAAACACCAGACCAATTATTACAGACCAAGTATGACTTTGTATTGGAAAGGATCCTGAACACACAATCAACTTGCTATAAACACCAGACCAATTATTACAGACCAAGTATGACTTTGTATTGGAAAGGATCCTGAACACACAATCAACTTGCTATAAACACCAGACCAATTATTACAGACCAAGCTGGACTTTGTATTGGAAAGGATCCTGAACACACAATCAACCTGCTATAAACACCAGGCCAATTATTACAGACCAAGCATGACTTTGTATTGGAATAGTTTAAACACAAACACAAGGGACATTCATTCATAAACTTATTTCTGGAGTGAGTAAAGAGCTGTTCCATAATGGAATGAAGACATTTACAAAGAGTTAAAATAATTTGAGTATTGGATTAGTTTCAAACCCTCCCAAATCCTTCTAGATCCTCTTTGTTAAAATAAAGGATTCAGAAGGACTGAGGGCTGTAGGCCCAAATGACAGTTACTTATCACTGGGTCAGATGGGTGATGGGATTTTGCCTTTGATGATACAAGCATGGTATGGGGCACACAGTCAGAGTATATCATGAGAAATGATCTGAGACACCAGCAAAGTTTTGACATGACTTTTTGGCCCTTATTTGTAAACATTGTAGGCTCAGACTGTCCAGAGCTAATTGAAATTACTTGCAATACTTAAAATCCTGCATTGAAAAAATCTTGGATGCATTGAAGGTCAATGCTATTTTATGCCCTGATGAAAGAGCTGTGTAGGTTGATAGTGTGATCTACCTTTGATTGGAAGCAATGTAGTGACATAAGAGATGTCTCCTGTTGTAACATTTCCTCATAGTCTCTCTCAGCTTGTTTCTCTGCCTCTAATTCCTGCTGTTGTAGACTAAGGGTAGATGCCTTCTCATGCTGTCACTTTGTCATCTATCAAGAGAAAATCTTCTCAATTTAATACCCATGGAGGAATGTCAAACATACAGAAGGATGTAAGCTTAGCTTCAAGCATCTATAAAATGTTAAATATGAATCCATTCGATCAAAGAGGGCCAGTCATTTATGTGGAGCAATGATCTTGGCTCATATTAATGAATAATTGTCAACCCTAAAATTCACACTGCATTTAGATTGATCAGTGGAGAGTCTTTATAGCATTGCAGTACATTTCAAATACATCTCTCATAAAAGACAATTGAAACAGTAAAGGTTAGGGTGTGATGTATACAATGTATGTAGTCTTACTGAATACAGTGTACTACAGTAATTTCAGATTCATCTGTAGGTAAATTGTCTTGTAAGACATTACACCAAGCTGATACTGTACACTGTGTAGAGATAATACTAGACATTCACACAGTCCAACACTGATCACATCTCCACTATTCATTCTTACCTGTACCTCTATCTTCCTCTTTGTTTCCTGTGTCTTCCTTTCTTCTTCTGCCTTCTCTTATTGAGTCATCTGTTGGACTAGCTCAATCTCTTAGACAAGTTCTTCTCTCTTCTTGATGTCTCCAGTTATCTTCCATACATGAGTTCATTTGACTCTATTGATCCTGTAGAACCTGGTGTGATGGGAAAAGTATCAGAGTCAGAATGGGCATAATCAAATCATACTGGACAGACTAGGCATACAATATGCTTGAATAAAGGATGGAAACAAAAACATTGATTTCAAACAAGGGTAGATTAAGAGGCAAGAATTGGGTTTTAAAAATATGAGGCCAAACCCCAAGCCAGCAAGAGCAGGGGGTACTGTGGGTGCTGCAGCACCCCCAACTGTTTAGATCATGGTGCTGACATAAATTCACCCTTATACAAACAAAAAAATTAGAAAGGTCAGAAATGTTTAAATGCGAATGACCTGTCATATTTAAAATACTATTTTAAAGTCCGCCAATCATGCCTATCAGTGCTCATATTTGGTACAAAGCTGTGCCCAGACAGCAGCATTATTATACACTGTGTTATGCCTGTTTTGCATGTGGGCTTGGTCATCTGGCTGGCTGACCCTGTATGTGTGCAGGTATTCTCATGCAATGCAGGATTGAATGAGATGACAGAGATTTTCAGTGTGTAGTCTGACTGTTTAGGATTCAGTTTCTGTTTAGTTGCAAATATTCATAGTCAGTGTTCTATTCATTGTTATGCCATGCTGTCCTGTCAGGGAAAGTGTGTAAATTGTTGAGAAAAACACCTACGGTAATTCACATCAAAGTTAATTAGCTACTTCAGTGTTGTTTTCAAAACAATCATTCGCCACACATTTGTCCAAACGAGGCTGGGTCATTCATGTCTTGGTGGACAGGGTTGGTGTCTACAGTCTTCAACAATGTTTGGGTTTTTAAAGCCAACCAAGTCCTCATTTCCATCTTCATGCAATGTTCAAAGGTTGTTTTTTCATGAGCCTTTAAGTACAGACCAGTGTTCTCGTCAGTCTAGTATTTTTGGTTTTAAAATCTGAAATAACCTTGCCTATAATGCAAATTTTACATTGATAAATTTAATGATCTTAGATTTCAATTGACTGTTTCATGATTGCAAAACAAGAGAGTACTAGAGACAGGTTGTAGTTTAGCTTAAGTAGCTAGCTTTGAACAAAGCCATTGAAGGCTCAAAAACAATAAATGCCATGACCACGACTTGAATTCCAGAATATTGACATCATCGGAACTTGAGTCCAGTGCATCAGACCACTCAGTAAATCAGGATTTACCAGCCCTAGAAGAATTGACCTCTTACCTGTTTCTCATCTGTTCATGTTATTTCTTGCATCAGGGTGTCATGTCAGTCTCTTATCTCAGCTAGATCATCTTCCATCTTCTTCATCTGTCATGTCTATTGAGGAAACAATTCAAACTATATTTAGTCTCAAACTTCATTGTTTTACTGGGAAATTACATTAAAATTGTGGTTTAACTCTTCACAATTGAATTACTAACCCAGGAAAACTCCCTGCTGGGGAGTTGCTTTATCCCTTTTCGTTAATACCGAATTGTTTGGACATAAACAACCACTGGTGACCGCATTGTTTGACCACTCAAGCGTGGAGCACTCATTCCTACATAACAGAAAACTTTTGTTCAAAGACCATTTTTACAAACTCTATTATCTCCATGAAGATACTGTTTTACAGCAAAAAAGGTAAGAACAAATTCTTACTTATAGAATTCCCGTTGATATAATCAAAACATCACCGCAACGGCCATTAAATGTCAGAGTTCTTTGTCTTTCTTTCCTCAGTGTGATCTGTAATCCCAAACACTTTTTTGTACACAACCATTTGTGCTTCGTAGGTGTTTGGCATTTCAGATCTTTCCATTCCAAATTGAAGAAATTGCATAATAGCAACCTTAATTTATTTTATTTTACCATCATTGGTAAAAAAAATTCTTTCAAATGCTGGTAAGCTTTGGTATGGAGGGTGAACATGGACCTTTGGGCTCGGGCTTGAATACTTTTTTTTGGTGTAAGCTTGGTTGATTAAAGTTGCCAATGGTAAGGAAAGGGAAATTTTAGCTAACCCTGTTGAAAAACAAATAATGAGCGCTTTGATACGCCCCCAGTATTATTATTATGGCATGTTGTGGCTGAGCGTTTAAGAGCACCAGACTAAAGCTGTAGTGTTTCTGATCAACAGAGTGTGGATTCCAGTTCCAGGCACTTGTGTCCATGAGCAAGATGCTTTACCATAATTGCTTTGTCCTTTAGATGGGATGTGTAGGTCCAGTGTATTTTGTAATGCACTTAACATCCCCAAACATACTTTGTACACAAATTCCTTGTGGAACATCCCTCTCTTTAGAATTCCCCTGTGGAGACCTTTTGTTTTCAGTCTCCATAAGATAGCCAATATTCAAACACTGGGACCTGGGTCCAATTTCATAAAACCTGTAAGCGCAACAAATTGCTAAGCACAGAAAAATCTTGCTTAGCAGAAACAGGTTATCAGCCAAAAATCCATAAAGGTTACATTGTTGCGACTGGTGCCCCACTCATTTTTTCCTTAGAAAAGAAATTTGCTAAGCGGTATTTTCTGCTAATTAACAGCTTTATGAAATTGGACCACTGCTTAACGGTAAGTTTACCGTAGCAGAAACATTTGCTTAAGCGTAAGCGTATTTCACAGGTTAGCAAGAAAATTGGGCAACCAGCCATTCACCATGGATTTGCATTGTTGCGCCATTCCTTTTTATACAGTAGGTACTGGAAGGTAAGCATGCCTTTTTGTTCGCTTATGGTTAGCAGCGCTGTGAAATGGAAACTCACATAGTAAGCACAAAAACGCTGTAAAAGCAGCTCTATGAAATTGGGCCATGTACTGTTCCTAAGTGTGATTTTGATTCCTTCACACATTGAAGCACACATGGGAGAACCAAAGGATCCCCAAACTGTTCAAATACATGCCAGACTTGTACAGTTTAGTAATTCTTTATACACCATGTATTTCTGTATCATCATTGCTTTACTCCAACAGATGGATAAATATTGCTGATTTTTAACAAACCTTTTTCCAATGAAAATGTAGAAATCATAAACCAGCACAAAATGTTTACCTGAAAGGATGGACAGTTTGTCATTGTGTATACACATGTATATTCAAACCAATCCCATATGCTTCATAAAACCTCACATATGACATGAATCAACCAGCTTGGGGGACTAGAGGACACCCAGACTTTACCAAAGCTAAACATTATTGTCTCAACAATTCAATTTTACTGAGAATGCCCGAGAGTAAATGCAGTTGTACTTGCGCATATTTTTTTTTATAGTGAGCACATTATTTTTGCTTGAATGCACTTGGACCTTGTCCCAAAATATTTTTGCTGAAAGAATATTAAGCAATACTCTCAGCAGCAGAATGTAATTTGACAGTGGATTTGTCTTAACTCCTATTTCTTGACTCTAAGACACACCACATGGTTCCTCTCATCTCATACCTGATTTCTTTGGTCTAGTTCATGCTCCAGCAGTGACATCATCTGCTTCACTTTAGACTAACACACTCCTCATCCTCAAGACACTAAACTAGACTTGAATTCTCCTTCTGTAAAGAACAAAGATAAGAAAGAGGAAGATGATGTGAACATGAAATCCAGTAGAATTCAAACCAATGATGATCCTTACACCATGTTCAGAATCTCATTCATGAGAACCATCTTCTGTCTGAGGAACGATTTTCTCCCTATGGCGTGTCATGGCCGATCGGTCTAGTTTACCAGACCCAAGCTCTGTTGTTGTCAGCAGCAGAGTGTGGGTTTTAATCCCGGTCATGACACTTGTGACCTTGAGCAAGGCACTCAACCACAATTGCTTCAAAAAAAGTTGGGAAGGTAGTGCAAATCTGCTCTACCAGCCAGGCTCCTCGTGGATGATACCCATACCTACATCCTTACAGACTGTGAAGGGGGTATATCCCTGTTTAAGCCCCAGGAGTAGGTAACTATGTGCCCCTGGTGACAGTTGATTTGGGTTGACGGCCCCCATCAGTCAAGTGTCGCCCTGTGAGATGGGCGATATCTCAATAATAATATAAAAAAAATTAAAAAGTCTCTGAGAGCACTGAGTGAACACAGCCCATACCACAGATCAATGAGAGTGGAAATTAAAAGCATCGTTATTCATTTTCCCAGCCACGCTACCATGCACAGCGCCATATCGACACTTCTCATCACTAACCCCTAGAAGGAATGAGCTGAAAAACAATGCTGATTGCTATAAAAAGTGACTGCTCTGCATGCTCGCTTGTTAAAAACAAATTGAGCGCTTAGCGCTTGTAGGGTGCTTAACATGTGTATGTCAAAATGGAAGTATTTAGCACACCCACTTCAATTGAATCATGCTTTTACATGGTCACCCTAATCTGCATACAGTTAGACATGGCACAAGATCAAAGCAGATCATGAGAGGGGACCAGTGCCTCTTTTGATCGTGCGTTCTGCGTACCTCAAGAACACAGATTGGATCAAATACAGGACTATTTACTATATCAAACTTTATTGGATATTTTAAAGTCACACCTGCAGTAAGCTTGGGCGATACCAGGATATTATTGAATATCACGATACTGGTTCTGAAACGATAACGATATCGAGTCAGGCTTTTTTTAATCGTGATATCGGTAAATCGCGATATCGATTAAGTATCGCGATGTATTTCCTAGCCGAGACAATCTTGCAACAATAAATCTCCTAGTCGAGACAATCTTGCTGGAACAAAGAGCTTCAAGTCACAGACCGCAACCGCAAGATTCCCCAACAGATCCGATCCGACGGGGTTCCTTCGAAAATACCAACATCAAAGCCTTAGTGATCAGGCGGTCTCACGCAGACAGGTGTTATCACGTGTGTTATCAGGTGCGTGTTGCATACATGCAAGTAGCGTGATCTAATAAGTTATGCACACATATAGAACAGTCTGTCATGCGCAGTAGTTAACACACTAAAATTGTGTAAGTAATAGGCCCAGGTTTTCACCCCATAGGTTTAGAGTAAAACCCAAAGAATAGTTCATTGGAACCAAAGTAAAAATTACAAGTCATCTGTATCTACAACTTGCTCTGAGAGATTTGTAGAAGAATGACGTCATCACAAATTAATCGCGATAGTATCGAATATTGCAATATAATGTCGACGATACATCGTGGATGAAAAAAGCGATATCCCCCAAGCTTAACCTCCAGTGGTGCCTTTTGGCGGCATCAACCAATAACTGTTTCTGTCATTGGACAGTGATTAACCAATGGCCAATACAACCAAAACAGTTATTGATAAGGACTGCAAAACTTCACCCCTGGAGTTTTGGTCAAGCAAGGCAAACTGGGGAAGAAATGGCGCAGCAAACAAATTGACAACTGCATACGACTTGCTGTTAATCTTAATTTAAATATTGTTTTCCCCCCTTTACTTTGTCTTGTTTAGTTAAGTTTCTTTGGCTAAATCTTTTAAAAGACATTAATAAATGCTTTTCCCTTTAATTTCTCTTGTTTAGTTATGTTTCTTCATGTTAAATCTTTTAAAAGGCAATATTTCAAATGGTATTTTGGGGGGGGTTAAAATGGCAATAATAAATGTGACGTGTGTTTATTTAAAATCTAGTCACTTTCAAATTTATAATTGGATTTGTTTTCACTTCAAAAGAAGTTTGAACTTCTTCCAATCCATCAATTAACTTCAATAATTCCTACACATTTGCACAATAAGGAAATACCTCTATACTCAGAGCAGTTTTTACAAAGTGACTGAGGGAGAGAAATAGTGGAATAAATCTTCACTTGACAGAAATAATAATAGAGAATGAATCATCTCCAGATTTATTGACAAAGTCAAAAGTATAGAATCAATTTTGCGTTAGAGACAGAGTAGCAATTAATGTCAATCTTGATTATATACAGATCAAACTTATTCCAAAAACTCAAATTTAACTATGCTTCAAGTGTACATCTGTTCCTTTACATAAAAACAAATCCAGATAATTTGGAGAATCTTTAATACTAACAAGCAAATAAAGATGTAGGAAATGGTACCTTAATGCTTACAACAGTGTACTTAGACCATTATGAATTTTATCAATTCAAAGAACAATAACATTTATTGAATCAGAATCTAATGCTTTGTTAAACTTTTTCAAACCTATTAATTGTATCGACAACGGCAAACCTATTCCTCTGGTCTAAGAACCCAGACTCAAACCTGACCCAGACTCAGGGTCACCCAGGAGTAGAGTGCTTAGTATAAAAACATCCAGCTTATACAAGGGAAGTTGGGGGTAACTTCTTGTTTACTCATTCTCAGATAGTAAAGTCATTATGTTGGTACACAACTTCAGTTCCAAGTAGGATTTGAAACTTTGTATGTTGGAGCTACAATCTAGAAAGGTTTGCAGTACATAGAATATCTGTCTACTTTTATTAGTCAACCAAAAGCGACAGGTTAAAAACAATTAAAAATGTATTTTCAGTTGATGTCTGTTGCAAAATTGATGATAAACCAACTCAAACTTGGTTCAAGAAATGCCCTTTTCATGCTCCTCACTTCGCTCATCCACAATTGTTTTTACTCTTCAAAAACAAACATATAATACATTAACTAATAACAAGGTGAAATATTTCTTCTTTTACAATTAAACTATGGTGTATATAAAACAATTTCAGCTCAACTAGCAGAGTATGTCATTTTTCTGATTACGAATCATTAGAGTTTTCATGGTCAATCTTGAATATAACAGGAACAACAATAAAGGGACCACTTTTCTACCGTCAGATTAGCAGTTTTTCCAGCGGTTGAAGAACCTCAAACCACCATAAATGTTTCTAGTTGTGAATGAACATGCAGGCTTATACCAAATATAATTTGAGTTTATTAGTTTTAAATAACTCTCTATGTTAATTAAAAAAAGTAGAGGGAAAATGCCGGCAATGTTTTCATGAAAATCGAAGGCTTGCAAAAAGCAGTGGCCAGCAAAACGCATCCTCGTCTCTCTGATTTTTTGTCCAGAGCTTGGGAAGGTCCCCATACAGGACTTTATTGGTCACATGTTGACTCCAGTGGATGTTAAGAGCAGTTCTTAAAAGCTTTGTGTAGCACCCATTTAATGCAGCGCTTCTAGTATTGGAATAAGAGTCCATGCCTCACAGACGCATAACAGCACAGACTAACTAATTTAAAAAAATTCT
Source organism: Pycnopodia helianthoides (assembly GCA_032158295.1). Taxonomy (NCBI): domain Eukaryota; kingdom Metazoa; phylum Echinodermata; class Asteroidea; order Forcipulatida; family Asteriidae; genus Pycnopodia; species Pycnopodia helianthoides. The sequence continues at coordinate 138,024 of JASTWB010000029.1, forward strand.
TAAAATTTAATTAAACACTAATTTAATGTAGAGTTCGTTACAATTAAGTTTAATAAAATAATGAACGCTTTATTTAAATTGTTGATCAATTCAACTTAAAGTGATTGTTAAATTGTTAAATTGAAACTGATTAGATTATTGTTTGAATGACAGAAAGAGTAACAATTATCTTTTGGGATTGAATTCTAATTGAGAATTGACAGATTGTGGTCATTTTATGTCAATGTACTCATTGCAGTGTTGTATGACTCGAGTCCAGGACTCGGACTCGAGTCCATCTCGAGTCACAATTTCGGTGACTCGGACTTGACTCAAAGAACTCGGACTCGACTATCCTGACTCGGACTTGTCCCCGAGGACTCGTGACTTGCGAGTCACGTATTTTCACAAACAATACCTTTTTTAAATATTAAAAACAATTCCGATGATCACAGTGCACATGGAGGAATATTAACGTCTAGCACAAGAAATAAGTACACTGTCGTATGGTGTTGCAAGTAATAGTGTTCGTGATTATTGTGTAGTAGATGGCCATGTACGTACAGCGCGTGTATGTCCGATTCGTATGTTCAATATGCATAATAACACTGGGATGCACAACACCAATATTGATGCTGGTATTCTGTCAACGTTAACACCATAGCCACTGCTTGTGCTTGATGCATATTACCAGGGAAATGACATGTCTGGTACCTGTAAAACACAGTCTGCATATTGCACTGTGATGGATGTGTGTTGTTTGCACCAGTTTCCACACGTGGTCGACACAAACGCCAAAACACCCACACACACGACGTCAAGTTTGGTCATCAACATTTTTTTTATCAGGTAGGTAGCCAACAAGTTCTGCCGTTCCGCCCCGTATTGTTTCCTTTGGGGCCAACTTTAGCAAAAATGTTGAAACCTCAAAATCGAGTGCGGTGTGCAAATTTTGCAAGCGCAAAATTACAGAAAGGACCGGCACACTTCAAATTTTAAGAATTTAAGGATTTGAAATGATTTGTTTTCCTTCAAAATAACCAATTATATACTGATTTGTTTATTTCAGAAAGGCAGGTAGCCAACAAGTTTTATGGTTTAGAGAAAGTTTCTTTAAACCATAAAACTTGTTGGCCACCAACCTTTCTGAAATAAATAAATCAGTATATATTTGGTTATTTTGAAGAGAAAACATTATTTTAAACCCTTTATATTCTGGATAACGGGCAAGGAGTAAAACCTAAAATAAAATTGTAACTGCAGGTACAGAAATTTGGTTAAATTAAATGTGTAAATCATTTCCAATTCTTATTTTACGACATTTGGTTTGCAATCAATATTTAAACAAGTGACTCGTGACTCGGACTTGGACTCGGACCAAGTGACTTGTGCCTCGGACTCGGACTCGACACAGGTGACTCGACTACAACACTGACTCATTGTACATGAACTTGCAGCATCTGTATCTTGACGAGACAGAATTTGATCTGTACTGTAATTATTGTATGTTGAAGGCCCAAATGTTAAGAAATATGTTTAGGGTTGTGTTCAACCCTAAAACATATTGCACGCTATTCACACCTATTTAAAATTCAAGAAGGATGGAGTAAGCAGGTGATTTTATAATCATAGGGCCATGTAGGGTTTTAACAAAGGTCATGTACAGGGTCAAGACAATGGACACTAAGTGTGTTAAATGTCATACAATTAACTCAATGTCTTAATTAATTAAAAAATTAGACTGATTGGTTTATTTAACTGCTTAAGTGAACAAAATAACACAACAATTTGCATAGTTTGGTGATTGATTTATATTAATTCATGTTGGTGGTCAGTTCAATCCATGAGATACATGTAGTATTTGACCAGTATCATAATTATCAGATAACATTACACCTTGTTATAAATCTTCACTGAGTTGCAGTCTACCACTGCCAGCTTCTGCCCATCTGATGTCAATGAGATTCCACGTGGGCTGAACAGACCCTGAGCAATACAGCTGAGAAATCTACCCTCAGTGTCATACTGATGAATATGACCAGTGTTGGGCCCATTGCACACTGCAATGTAGATAGCTGCACTGTCACAACAAACACCTCTGCAGTATTTAACTTGCTCATTATTAACAGTTGGTCTAATGGTGAATAGTGAACGGTTGCCATAAAGAATGTCTACTTTTTGGTTCTTACCACTGACTACAACTCTATCCTTGCTGTCAATGGCCAAGTGGTAAGGTTTTGTCTCCACTGAAACAGTGTCAATGAGTGAACCATCACTGGAGCTGTGTTTAGTTAAAACTGACCTCTTCACATCCCCCACAATGATTGTATCCTTCATGACTGCTACACTGCGGAGGTTTACTGCTGTCTTGCCCACTTCACTATGAGGCACTGTGTAGAACTCCAATCCCTTTGTGCCATTCTTATTGTACATCTTGACAGAGTTGCTACTATCGTTTACAACCACTAACTGATTCTGGAATGCAGCAACAGCCCAAGGGTCTGGAAAACAAATGAAAAAATGGATAGGACTCAATACAATGATCCTTCATTTGCAAATTACTTACAACCTTTGTAACTTGCTTTTTGCAAAACATACAAAATACATTATTATTAAATTGCATTTGTTCTTATGTTGTAAAAGCCATTTTTACTTTGCTAATAATTCACACAGCACCTACATGTAACTATGACAAACAGTAAATCAACAACATAACCCTGTTGATATTAGCAAGGTGGCTACTATCAAGAGAAAATTGGTATTGCATTCATTCTTTTTAAATATTATTTTTAGATTTTACTCAAAACACATTTATTGTTATTATTTATTCATTTAGTATTATAAACTTCTTTTGTTTGTGGTGTTGATTAGAGGAATGTAAAAATCCTGAATGACAGCAGATAGAGTGGATTCAGTGATCATGCATGGATTAATGCAGCTCTAGCATACAAGGTACAGTGGAATAGGAATAATCAATCAGTTTCATGACAGATATTTTGACTACATGTAAAACTTTTATTGATCACAAATATGGTCTGATTTGTGAACATCATTTTAATGATTGACTTGAGTTGATGACTTTAAATCTACATTTGAAGAACCTTTACTTATTTACATGGATTACCCTTTGACTGTCACCCTGGTAACCAATCATGAGTACTTTTTACACTGCGTTTGAATTGAGATTTACAACAACATTAACACCTCTAAATAAATGACTTTGTAAGGAACTTACATTGTGACACTTGGATAGTTCTCTTCTGGTGTCCCTTAGTGTCATAGATTACCACTCTGCTATGACTGTAGTCTGCCACTGCCATCTCATCCCCAGGTACAGAGGCATCAATATCCATAGCCCCATAGGTTCCTACATTACACTCAAAACCAAGCTCCCACCTTGCTTCCAGATTACCCAGGGTGATATCACTAACTCCGGGCAAGAATCTCAGATGGGAGAGGGTGGAATCTGTCTTGGGTTGATTTTGATCTCTGAGTAAAGTCAAGTCCTTACTGATTGTAGGATAGAGTGCAAGGAAGTCAGGAGCTGATGAATTGTTGCTGACATCTTTGGCAGTCTGCAGTGATTGCTGTATTTGGTGTGAGTTCACACTCACTGTTTGCTCATATTCCTCCAATTTCTTGTTGCGATCTTTGTGAATGGTTTTTATTTCATCCATGATGCGACTCTCTTGAGCTGTTACCTCAGCCCTGATCTCATCAGCTCTGTTCTTCACCTCTGCCATGGTTCTCTTAACTGCAATGTCTAGGTTGTCTTTCATTGTTGAGACAGTTGCTTGAGATTGGTCAAGGTTCTTCAGGATTTCTTCAAGGGGAGTAATGAGTTGAGCCAATGACTGTTTATATGTGGATGAGGCTTGGTTGCAGTCAATATACTCATGTTGTGGATTACGGTGATCTATGACAGTACAATCTCTACAAATCATCACATTACATGTTGTACAATAGAACCTCATCATTTCACCTTCATGAGTCTGGCATTCTGGATGACGTTTTTGTTTCGTTTTTTTCATTGCAATTTTTCTATCACTACTGTCTCTCAAAGTAGCTACTGTGTGGCTTGACGATGCTGGAATGTTATTGTGTATTTCATTGCAGTTTGCACAGATGACCATGGGGCAATCAAAACAGAAATGTGTTGCCTCATTTTCCTCCTTGCATAATTTACAAATCAACTTGCTGTTTTCAGATGAGCTGACCTGCTCCAGTTGAAGTGCAAGACCAGTTAAAATGAAGTTAGTCTTGAGATCCTGAACACCCGTCTCAGGAATTTGTGTCTCTTTTCGACACATAGGACAAATAAGCATCTTAGCATCTTTGTAGTTGGTAGTGTGGTATTCAAGTAAACAGTGTTCACAGAAGCTATGACGACAGTCAAGTAGTTTGGGTTCTGTGTACTCCTCTTGGCAAATACTGCACTCCAGATAATCTTTTCTGATTTTCTCTAGAGCTGAAACCTGTACTGGTTCAGAAGATGCCATTTTCATCTGGAAATAAAATTAAAAGAGCAAAAATATTATATTATAAAAGAGTAAGCATTCAGTTTGCAGAAACCACTTTCAGTATTCATCAGTTGCTATGTTACATCAAATTGGTCCCCGCACTGTACATTATTGTGGGAATGCAATGAAACAGATGATACATTCTGAGTAAAATGAAGTTTTTTGTATGTACCTTTTTGAACAGAAATCAAACACCCACTAGCATCCATTTAGTCAATAATTGTTATCAGTTTTGAGGCTGTGCATGGTGAGATTTTTTTTTTTTTCAATCTGAAGACTACTACAGCAAGCTAGTCGAAACATCCAGAACAAACTAAGAGCTTTTTGTAAAGCCAACACTCCTCCCAACATGCCCAACATAGTTTGGTTCACATGGTTGTGTCAGCAAGAGTTAACAAGTAACCAATCAATGTATTTCATACATTGTTTTCAGTTTTATATTTCAGACTAGACTAACTTGTACTTGTACTCAAGGTCCAAGTACTCCTTACTGGGCTGTTGGATATTGGAGTATTTAGGACTTAGATACCTTCACTCATACTGGATACCCCAAGTACTGGTACTCAAGTACCTTTACTCATCAAGTACCTGTGCTCAAGTACTGTTAATCATCAAGTACTGGTGCTGAAGTACCAGTACTTATCAAGTACAGGTACTCATGTACAGGTACTCATCAAGTACAGGTACTCATGTACAGGTACTCATCAAGTACTGGTACTCAAGTACAAGTGCTCAAGTACCAGTATTCATTTTTGTTGTGTTGTCTCATTAGATTTATTAATATTTTGATGATGAACACTTAAGTAGACCATATAATTTTGTTCAGCTGCATGTCTTTACAATCACTTCGCCAAAAAAAAAACCCAGGGGGGGACATTTGATATAGAGTCCCCTACCCTTCAAAAAGATGCATGTCTCCCCCCAGGATTGACGCTCATGACTTGATAAAAGGAAGAAGCAAAAGTTCCCATAATTAGTTCTGGTATTTGATGTTGTCATATTGAGTAGGCACTGACTGTGTATCGAAAAACATGGCCCAAAATCTGACTTACTACTCATTGAACCAAAAATATGGTGGCAGCATTTGCACAAGACAAAGGTCTGGAATCAGGGGTTACACAATAACCCCCAGAAAGGGATTTTACAATGCATGTTCTCCAGAACCTGTGTGATATTTTTGTATGGGTAAGACAAAGCGCATCATGGTACATGCCTGCCTTTGCACGTTACACAATGGAAAAAACATCAGCTGTCTGGCTGTAGCAAAAGAAAAACCCATAAAAAACAAAGTTGTTCCACCGTCTGCCATAAGTTTGTTTTTTACAAACCAGAAGACATATGACCGATTAACACATTGTTGTGTACATCTGGAACATTGTTTTTAAGATTCCAGCAAACCTTGGCTGTGGAAATTCAACACATTTGTACAAATGTCTACTTGTAAACGTTCTTTTGGTTGAGGGAAAGAAGAACTTGGTGTCTGGAAACCAAATTGTTCTCAGGACAAATTTAGCAATAGGGATCAGTTTACAAAAGAATACTTTCAGATAAACAAAATAATTTTATCATTATTTGTAATCATTACCAATCATGCATGTATCACACATTACAATCATAATACAATTACAACCATGTACATGTACTATACATTGCAATCTTATGTAGAATGGCTTCCCCTGTTAACGTGCCACTTTTTCAGTCAGAATAAATGATGTTCACCAACATCAGGAACAGTCAATTATTATTGTTATTGAGGTATGACTTTTCACTTTAAAAAAAAATACAAAAAATAAATCCACCAGCGATTTGAGGGTTACGTTTTAGGGTGTCCTTCATTATTCTCCATTCTCAGGCTGCAAGACTACTTTCATTTAAGTGTTCATCTTTTGTATTTTAAAACCTGAAATTCTAGGCTAGATCCCCACGTTCACACAAAAGTGAAAGATCAACTGGTGTAGCTGAGAGACCTCTGCGAAAATCGGTAACACGCGTTTCGCTGGATGGAAAGGCCCAAAAAATACCAAACTTCATTTCAACTTTGTCCCAAAATTAACCAGTCTGAAGGTTTATTATACCGGAATAATAACAATAATAACTTTTTTAGTAAATTGCAAAATAGTTGGTAACACGCGTTATGGTAACACGTGTTTCACTTTTTCCTGCTACATTGTAAATAAGTTATTTCAATTGTTGAGTAACAAATTATCAACATTATCAACCAATATCAGTTGCACATCATATTTGAAGAGCAAAACAGTCAACAGACCTTCTTATTTATTTATTTTTGTAGTTTCTCTACAGATCACAAAATTTGTAGTGCATGCGATTGTGCAGCTTATATAACGAACTAAAAATGTTTGAGCCATTCCATTAAAGGTATTTTAAAAAATGGCTCAACATATTATCACCGGAAAGAAGTTCTTTTTAGCGAGTTCCAACAACCCCTTCTCCTTCCAACCCCCCCCCTTTTCTCAAACCCCCCCCCCCCCTCTCTTTCCTTCATGTGGTTACATAAAAACATCCAAAATTAGCTCTTTTCTAACCATTGCCTTGAGTAATTGGATAACGGAGACACTTGTTTCCCACCAAAAAACAACATCCAAACAGTCAGGGGATGATTTACTACCAGAGACCACACCGACATGTGTCTTCCCTTCACTCCCTCTAGCTGCCAATATATCTTTGCTAGCACCGGATTTAGTTTCAAATTTCCCGCTCCACAGTGATTTCACTCAAGTTTACTTTGGCAGTCTCCTTTCCAGACCCCACCCCCTACCAACATTTGTTTCCCTTCTGGTTTTGCCCTTTCACTAAACCACACCCCCTTTCCCCATTAAGAACTATACACATGTATATTGCCTCATACGTTCTTTAAAGCTTTAGTTTCCATACATGATTCTCCATTAACAAGGGAAGAATTTTATAAATACTATAACTAAAGCTTTTTGAACACTTTGAGTGAGCTCCGGTACTAGTATTTTTTGTGCTTGTCCTCTAAAAACACTCTATATGATGCTTATATACAAAACCATCAAAAAGTTTTTTTGTTGGCACACTACATTTGTTTTGGTAGTCTCATCTTAATGGTCTGTTTACACAAGGCTACATGTATGATTCACTTTCCCCCTACTCACAATTATTCACTTTCATCCTTCACTAAAGCTGAATTACACCTTAAAACAATACATAAAATGATGAACCCTGATGCATTGTGGGAGTAAAAGTAACTATTAAAGCCTGCCCTCTTTAGAAACTTGTGCTTTTAGAAGAGTTATAATGCCCTCTTTTGACTTGAAAAGGAATGGGCTGTGTTCACAGTCTACAATTGCCATTGTACACAGTGTATTGGGCAAGGTAACACGCGTTTCATTGGTAACACGCATTACTAGTAACACGCGTTACTAGTAACATGCGTTACAATTTTTGAAGGCTCATTGTGAGGTGTTGGTTAAGAATGTATCTTAATTTTTACTTTTTTTTCATGAGCCCCTACTAGTAGGAGGAAAATTATAATTGGCAGCAATTGAGACTAGGTCATTTAGTAATTATATTTAAACTAGAATTTAGTGTTTGTACGAACAAACACCGAGGTGTTCGGCTATCAATTGGGTCAGTGTTTAATTAAATCGATGAAAAGATTGTTGATAGCTTTTGAATTTTCACGGAAAGTACATTTGTTACACAGGAAATAAATGCTAAGGTTACTACTTAACTTCTGCTTTCAACCGAAAGACAAGGTCAATTGAGTCCACACTCTGTGTAGCGTTTGATTATTTTTCGAAGACCTCTCCGATGATGTATAGATTGTAAAATTCCGATGCATGGTTCATAAGTTATTAATTTTTCAAATATATTAATTTTTTTAAATTTAATTGAATACCTCATTACGTCATTATGACGTCAAGAAAGCGGTGTCTTCTACAATTGAAGAGCTAACTATGTGCGAAGTTTGAAGGTTGTGTGATCTTTGGAAGTGTGTCTTTTGTTAACTGACAAAAATGCTCACACTTGGATTAGACTAACAGCTCATACAGCCTTGCTCTATGCATAGCCTGTGCCAAATGGACTTTGCCCCCCTGTGATCAGTCGAGCAGAACATGCCACGGTACGCATAGCCTTCAATGCATGCGATGTGTAGGCGCACGTTCATATGTCTACCTGTGTTCTTTCAGTTTCACTATCGTGCGTTGTCACGGTGGGTCAACTTAAACGTGCGCATTTTTCGACCTCATGTAAAGGTCAAAATATTGTCATCTGAGTGCAAAAGTTTGAGCAGGCTTAACGTTCCACACCTTGATACAAAAAATAAACTAAAATAATGGGTAGTTTTTGAGATACGAATTGTTGAAATTTTCAACTTCCGATTTGAACCGGAAGTAAAGGTCAAATGGGGTCAAGTTTTGTGTAGGGTTTGTTGAACTTTCAACGACCTGTCCGATGATGTGTCGATTGTAAAAATCCAACATGCGGTTCACGAGTTATGATTTTTTACAAATATTAAACTTTGATTTATTGTAATTCAAAACCTGATGACGTCATCATAACATCATCAAGTTTGTGTTGTCTTGATATTGAGGTTCAAATGTCTGATGAGTTTCAATGTTAAATTCAATTTCAATCTTGAGTTATGCCGTAGACAAGCCCGAAAATGATGTTTTCAAGAAAAAAAACAAATGTTGCCCATGTCTTGGTCTATCATATGCTCAAATATGAGTATTGTAGCTATAATATTCAGAGACATACAGGCATTGGCATGACGTCACTTTTTGAACCTAAATTGCTTGTATTTTGACACCCGATGACGTCATCATGACGCAACAACGTCTGTATCATCTGCTAGTTGCAATCTACCTACATGTAAAGTTTCAAGTTGATATAGGCCTCGCAACTATGCATTTTTTGTGGACAAAGCCCACTGAGAAGAAGAAAAACTATAAAAAAACAAAAACAAAAAAAAAACGAACAAAAACAATGAGTTGTTCGCGCTGCTGCACGAACACCTCAAAAAGTCTATTTTGGCAACACGCGTTACACTCTCTGAGAGTACCTCAAACCAAGTATTGATACAAGTGTACATTGAGTTGTATTCAAATTGTACATGTTGTTTCTAAAAGAACACTACCCATACTTATTTACATTGATATATTTTTTAAGAACATTGATCCTGACCCTTAAAATAGGGCAAATTGGTAAAATCATAAAAATCACTACTTTCTTCAACAGTAATGGACAGACTGTAAATCATATGATATGAAAATATTTAACCTTTGGAATTACCTTGAAGACTTAACAGCAGATGGACAAATTGTAATCTTTTAGGCTTACCATACATTTACATACAAGTACATGTATCATACTGTAATGCAATACAGTATTGATTATTGCTGTAATGATTGGTTTAATGATTGGTTGCTTGGCAACATAGCCCTGGCTAGTTCCTAGCCTTCATGTAATGGTCTACATTACAGTTGTTGGAGGGTTGCCAGCCTATATCAAAGTTAGATAAAAAGACAGAGAGGGAATGGATTGCTCTTTTTCCCCACAATGCAACCATCAGATTTAACAGTAATTAAATAACTGAAATGAGTGTTGCATTACGCTAATTATTGGCAAGGAGCCTCAACATCTCAACACGAGGCAAACATAAACTAAAGATGAGTTTCAGTTTCTAAATTCAAACCAGGGAGTCTACAAGACACACAGACACCCCTAAGACTAACATCATGATATGAGGCTTATTTTAACTAAAGATGAGGTTGAGTTTCAAATTCAAACCAGGGAGTCTACAAGACACACAGACATTACTATGACTAACATAATGACATAAGGCACATGTAAACTGAAGATGGGGACTAGTTTAAAACTCAAACCAGGGAGTCTACAAGACAACTAGGCACCACTATGACTTACATCATGACAAAAGGCAAATGCAAACTGAATATGAGGTTGGGTTTCTAAATTCAAACCAAACCTACAAGACACCAAGAAAACCCTCTGTCTGACATAATGACATAAGGCAAATGTAAACTGAAGATGAGGTTGGGTTTCTTAATTCAAACCAGGGAGCCTACAAGACACCTAGACACCCATTAAACTAACAGCATGACATGAGGCATATCTTAACTGAAGATGAAGTTGGGTTTCTAAATTAAAACCAAACTTACAAGACACCAAGACAACCCTTGACTTTTGACCTTTTCAACCAAAACATTCCAAACTTTACTTTCCCCAATGGCAACCCCCCACCCCGAGTTATCAGAACATGTACAAAGAACATACATGTATATGTAGTACAGCTGGGATAGATGAATGTGGTAGGGCAAAAAAAATGTTTATAAAGACTGAACGGATTCTTTGTGAAAGTTTGCACAGTTTCCGGTCTGTTACCTGACTCTTTTTGCCATTCTTAATGAAAATTTTGATCATTTTGTGATAATTGTGTGACTAGTGGATCCTTCTGATAATATATAACGATGTGATACTTGAATTTGAAATGCTGTCCATACATTGCCTATTACAAATATACATGTACATGAACATGAACGATACACAAACACACAGCATGTGTGGTTACCGACTAAAAGAGGTCACAAGAGTCATGAATATTCATTAAATAAATATTCTTCTGATTGGCTGCCAGGACCAAACCCTGTATAAAACAAAAACACTTGTACAGTTTTCAATATCAGAAATCTCAGTTGTTGTTTTTCGTTACACAAACATTTAACCTGTCTAATTTCGCTAGCTTGTGATGTGTGAAGATTAAACAAAACCAAGAATGGTGTGTTGACAATGCCCCTGCTGAGATTAACCTCATTCTTGAGTTATCGCTTAGACAACATCTCTTTTGTTTTAGCCATAATGACCTTAACATTTTCTTGCAATACAAATACAGACCAGTGCAATTACAGACCAGTGCAATTACAGACCAGTGCAATTACAGACCAGTGCAATTACAGACCAGTGCAATTACAGACCAGTGCAATTACAGACCAGTGCAATTACAGACCAGTGCAATTACAGACCAGTGCAATTACAGACCAGTGCAATTACAGACCAGTGCAAATACAGACCAGTGCAATTACAGACCAGTGCAATTACAGACCAGTGCAATTACAGACCAGTGCAGTTAAAGAATGTAATTATAACTAGACATATGATTTTGTAGAAACAAAAACAAGGTGTTCGGTGTAGACATGTCGAGTTAGTGTAAACATGTCTTTGTACGAAATATAGATAAACTCTAAAGATTTTTTAATTTGAAATAAGAAACATTGAGTAATTTGGAAACCAATTCATCAATTCGATTTTAAAGCTGATTTTTTATCAAGACTTTTATAACACATTTAACCCTTTCCCTATGTGTATTAAGCACTGTATACTTAGAACTTTCCCGAGTTGCGTAAAAAAAGAAAAAACTCGGGTGGGATTCGAACCCAAGACAGTTGCACTGCTAGAGCAGATGTCTTACCACCAGACCACCGAAAGTGTGTCTTAGTTGGATGACAAAAGTGCTTCCATTTAGCATGTTTGCACAGCCTCATACCAAACCAGGCTTTGTGGACATTCTGATCAATGAACCGTCTGATCAATGGAGCGGAACAACCAGCAACAATGCTTTTGCCTATACACAGTAAATGCGGGACAACAAAAGATAGTGTCTTACGTCTGATTTCGAACAAAAATTTAGGTCAAATTGAAATTATTTTCATGCAAAAGTTTGAGCAGGTTAATAGACCTACAATCTGATGTAAAAGTTGTGATGAAATGATAAGTAGTTATTGAGATATGAATTTTTGAAATATTCAACTTCCGATTTGAATCAGAAGTCAAGGTCAAATGGTTTCACATTCTATGTATAGTTTGTTGAGTGTTTAATTTCCTTTCCGATAACGTTTAGATTGTAACAATCCAATTTAGGGTTCTTGAGTTATGATTTATTGAAATAAAAAACTTTGATTTAGTGTATTTCAGAACCTAATGACGTCATCATGACGTAACTAAAGCGGTTTCATCATATCTAACTATATGTGAAATTTCAAGTTGATATGAACTTTGAAAGTGTGCTTTTGTTAGCGGACAAAGACAGGGGAGAAGAAGAAGAAGAAGAAGAAGAAGAAGAAGAAGAAGAAGAAGAAGAAGAAGAAGAAGAAGAAGAAGAAGAAGAAGAAGAAGAAGAAGAAGAAGTATTAAAGGAACATTACAGAATTGGTAATTGTAAAGTATACTTTTGATCACAGATTTACATAAAACTGACACGGTCTAATGATGATGATAGTAGAAAACATCCCTTGAAATATTTCTGTCTAAAATGCCATACTTGATGAGAAATGAACAAACGAATTTTCCGATTGGAGTTTATCGCTCAGTGAGCGTTTTATTCATTTGTTGAATCTATATGACTTCACGCAAATGTGTACTGCGGTTTTTCACTATTTTCTCGTGACCCAGATGGCCGATCGATCTCAAACTTCTACAGGTTTGTCAGTTTATGTATATGGTGGATTACATAAAGTGCTTACACTGCCAGCAACTGTTTTGTTAGCAAAAACCAATTCTGTAATGTTCCTTTAAGAAGAAGGAAAAAAAACGAACAAATACAAGAGGTGTTCCGAGCTATGCTCCGAACACCTAATGAAGCATACCAGAGCATCATGTAATATAATGTTACCCGGCACCACCACTCTTGGGACTTTATGAATTACTCAAACATTGTGTGTAGCAACATGTCCAAAAACAGTAGGCTTCTGGAGGATCCCAAGACCAATCCACACACCAAGTTTGAAGCTAATATGCCAAGTCCTTCTTGAGTTATCGCTCGGACAACATGTCTTTTGTTTTAGCCATAATGACCTTGAAATTTGTTGTTGCGGGCCAAAAAACAATAGGCTTCTGGAGGATCCCAAGACCAATCCACACATTAAGTTTGAAGCTAATATGCCAAGTCCGTCTTGAGTTATCGCTCGGACAACATTTCTTTTGTTTTAGCCATAATGACCTTGAAATTTGTTGTAGGGGGTCCAAAAACATTAGGCTTCTGGAGGATCCCAAGACCAATCCACACATTAAGTTTGAAGCTAATATGCCAAGTCCGTCTTGAGTTATCGCTCAGACAACATTTCTTTTGTTTTAGCCATAATGACCTTCAGAATTTGTTGTAGGGGGTCCAAAAACAATAGGCTTCTGGAGGATCCCAAGACCAATCCACACACCAAGTTTGAAGCTAATATGCCAAGTCCTACTTGAGTTATCGCTCGGACCACATTTCTTTTGTTTTAGCCATAATGACCTTGAAATTTGTTGTAGGGGATCCAAAAACATTAGGCTTCTGGAGGATCCCAAGACCAATCCACACACCAAGTTTGAAGCTAATATGTCAAGTCCTTCTTGAGTTATCGCTCGGACAACTTTTCTTTTGTTTTAGCCATAATGACCTTGAAATTTGTTGTAGGGGGTCCAAAAACAATAGGCTTCTGGTGGATTCCAAGACCAATCCACACACCAAGTTTGAAGCTAATATGCCAAGTCCTTCTTGAGTTATCGCTCGGACAACATTTCTTTTGTTTTAGCCAAAATGACCTTGAAATTTGTTGTAGGGGGTCCAAAAACAATAGGCTTCTGAAGGATCCCAAGACCAATCCACACACCAAGTTTGAAGCTAATATGCCAAGTCCTTCTTGAGTTATCGCTCGGACAACATTTCTTTTGTTTTAGCCATTATGACCTTGACATTTGTTGTAGGGGGTCCAAAAACAATAGGCTTCTGAAGGATCCCAAGCCCAATCCACACACTTAGTTTGAAGCTAATATGCCAAGTCCTTCTTGAGTTATTGCTCGGACAATGATTGCACACACACACACACACACACACACACACACACACACACACACACACACACACGCACGCACACATACATGGAAGTACAAGGCAAACACTATATGCCCCTTCAGCTGGCTTCGCTGGTTGGGCATAAAAAGGAACTTCTTATCAAATTATTACCAACCATACATTACAATCATAAGTAGAATAGGTTTCCCCATTAGTGTAGTACGTAGCACATTTTTCAATTTGAATAAAACCTGTTAACCGAAGAGTCCAGGTTTTATTGTTGGTGAAGTATCACTTTTCACATATAAAGTCAGCGGGTTGTTTCATTAAATTCATCAAAGGTGTTGTGTCTCCTATCATTGTAATAATTGGAAGAGGGATTTTCCAATGGTTTGCAAAGCACTTTCCTCTACAGTATTGAAGCTAAATCAGTGGATATCTTGAACATATTAAACCCTACTGGAATTTTGATGTTTAACTTCCCAGCAGATGGACAAATTGTGATCTTTAAGGCATTTATTTACAGAGTCTGAAGTTTCTTTAGACACTGGTATGCTCTATTGTGGACTGATCTGATTACTTTGAAGAAATGCATAGTTGAGAGTAAGTTTGTGCTCAACACACATATTCAGGGAGCACTCTGCACAAAGCGCTGATATATGGAACCCTGGACACCATCAAACATTTTACTCTTTTGAGGTAAGAATACAGTCGATTAAATTTTTGTTTTTATAAAATGAATCAGGAATTGGACACAGAAATTTCAAAGGTTGAACAACATTTAAGGTAAAAAATATAATAAAATGATATTAAACATAGTACTTTGCCAAAATGCTGGTGAATATTTGATTTTTTTTAATGACTTCTACTCTTTCTAAAACTTTAATTAAAGTTTTATAAAAAGTTGCCATAAAAAATCAAAAGCAAAGAACAGCTAATACACTAACGTTCTAATCTGTTTACATTATTTGAGAAACCATACAAGCATGTCAATTGTACAACACTTTTACATGTAAACCAAAGATGAATCATTATCATCTAAGTTACAAAATCACAAATTATGAAACTTACAAAAATGAAATAGTATTTGCATCTATGTACAATATTAGGCCTGTTGAGTAAAGTTGAATTAGTTTGTGATCTGTACTCACCTCAGCGCTGTTTACCACTGTCAGCTGTCCTAAATATGTCTGCAGTACTGTCAGAATTATCCCTTGTTTTATTGAACACAAAAAGAAGTCAGATTTTCTTTCTGAATTCACAACAAAGAATTCTACATGTAACACCAGAGCTGGTCCCTCCTAAAATGGCGAGCTGGTCCGTCCTAAAATGGCGCTGGGCACAAAATGTTACAAAACATTTACTAAGGTTGATTTCCTCCTGGAGTCACGCAGCAGGTACATGTACATGAGTACACCCCAAAGTTGGCTGACTGGTACAGGTAGGTACAACATACAAAGAATTCATTCAACCAAGTAGTGAATATTGAACTTGTGTATCAAGCCACCATTATTGTTTGTCTGTACTGTAAACACACACAGAGCTACATGTACCATTGTTGTCTGTCTGTCTGGTTGTATTGTATGGTGAATATTGAACTTGATATCAACTTTCACTTTGTAAGTTCCATTGTTGCCTGTCTATGGTGCACTCATGAGTTCCAACACACATAGTTCATGTAAAGCAGTATGCTTAAACTGTAGTTGAAGCAGCTAATAGATTGCATTTTCTGATGTATTGGATTGTTTTACTTGGAATTCAAATTTCATTGCGTGGAGTGGAAACTAAAATTACCTTCAATATATTCCAACACTAAGCTGCAATGATTTACACTAGATTTTTCAGTAGAATATTCTGTAGGTATTCACACATTAAGGTTTAACACTAACATGTATCTGTAACTAACTGTAAATGCAAGGAGGAGATTTTGACGCAATCTTCTGCACTTTTAAATTTATTTTACAAAGCAACATGTTGAGGATCATGCACAGAATTCTGTCCGGTTTGATCTGATCAGAAACTTGGGAACAACAACCATGAATAGGCTCTTTAAAAAAACCTGTAATAGAGAAACACTCAGCCTAGAGACACCTTAAAGAGTCCACATACACAAAAATTGGAATGTTTTTCGGGGGGGGGGGAGGGGGTTATGGTCGAGGGCTGGCAGAGTCAAGGTGTACAATTAGGGCTTTTATTCTTAATGTTCTCAAAATAGAAAAACATGCAGAATGTTTGTTTTCATTACATTGACCAGTTATTGTCTAATTCGAAAAATGATATAGTAAAAATACATAACATCTCCAAACTGATTGATATAAATAAAAAAATTAATAACGAGTAAAGCAATTCGTTCGCAAAATTGCAAAAGTTAACAGGTTAACAGAAAATATTACATCATCAATTATTTGTTACTTGATGAATAAGTTGACTCGGGTACAAGACAACCTAAATGCGTAAATTTTTAAAGCCTTTACACAAACAGGTCCTTTAAGTTTATCCTAGTTTAAAAAAAAAACACAAGAAAAAAAAAAAAACATTCACGGAAAATAGTTTTGTAGAAGAAATGTGTGCATGTTGGCTTGAAGAAAAGCTTATTTAATACAAATAAAAAGTTTCTTATTTTTGTTAAGGTTCGCCGATTCGAAAAAGAGAAGTGCATTTTGATTTTGACTGTGTCATACCATAGAGCAAGACTCTATGGCCCATAACTATACTAGCCAAGTTGAATGCAACAATTTCGTCCCCATTAGTGTGCGATGTCACCGTACTACATCACGTGCGTTGCTTGCTCTGGGAAGGAGGTTGATCACTTCACATGGCCCGCCGTAGAATCGTTTTTTCGATCGTTCAGAATGTTTGCAAACATGGATCCAACCATGGAGGTAGAAACCTCCATGATCCAACAATGTCTGATTCTTTCGTCTTTATTATCTTTCTGTGTTATGAGTATGATTTAGCTGTCATACGGAATATAGACGATGTCAACTTAATTGTAAAACTTAAAGAATTTCGGCGGCAACTGAGGAGAAAGAGAAAAATGTATAGGCCTACGTGCAATTCCCTCCAGGAGAAAAAAATACACAGCGCTGTAACATCGAGTTGAAATCATGTTTACAGCTAGCTAAGGTCAGTTATGTTCACACGAGAAAAAAACACTGCCAATTTCCTTTCTTTGTGGCTTGTATCAAGTTTCACTGCTAAGTTGAGCTGGCAGCAGAAATTTCAACTTCTAACTTTCGGAGTTTAGCAGCGAAGTTAGCTTACTTTTGCGTTCACAGAGTCAAAAATGTTATGCTGTTCGCTAGCAGCGAAGTTGGCAGCAAAGTTAGCTACTTGTGTGAACGTACCAAACCAAATCGTTCATGGGTCAGTGAACCCTCAAAAGTGCTCGTTTGTTTGGCATTTCATAATCGAGCAATACTGAGCGATTGCATTCGGGACCAGGCAGGGGAGGCTGATTATGGGTATCTCGTTCTCGCTTACTGAAACTCGTTCTCACTCGTATTTCTTTTTTGATAACTACATGTACCTTTGATCATCACTGTATATTCCCTGATTTGTAGACTTTCAAAGCCGAAAGTCTACAAACCAATGATTTCAAAACTAGTTTAACTTCAAACATGGTTTTCTCAAAACTTTAAGGTTTGGTTCCAGGTAACTTTTAGGCAATTCGTGAAACGATAATCATGTTCACAGCATTTCAAAAATAGTTCTTACCTCTCATTGAGAGCTTCCTGTTTCTTGTACGTCTCCAACTCTCCCTGTAGTGTCTTCAGAGCTTCACTGGTAGAGTCTTCAGCATCTGCCCTGGGAGTCTGAGACTGACTAGGATCTTGAGGGTCTTGGGTTACCATGGTTATGGGCTTCTAAGATGCTGGTGGACATGAGGAGGGACACCTGAGATCAATAAGAATTAAAGTAAAGTAGAATTATTCAAATAAGGTATTCAAAGATTGTTAAACTGTCTAAGCCACAGGCTTTAGTCTGATTGGGCATGGCTAATGACTATGGGTTACTAAAACAGGACTTGCATGAAGATGAAATCGTTTTACATCTATAACCAAAAATCATGTAATCACTCTGTGATGAAATTAAGGGGAAAACTAAAAGGCTTTAATATCAAACAACTGCACAGTAAATATTGTATTCCTGTAAATAAAACATTTCAAAAAACAGCCCTGGGATGTATTTTTAGAATCTGTTAAACAATTTTAATTAGTTGTTTTATGTGGCTACCATTACTCCAGACTTTTCTCCAGTTAGCTGCACACAGCAGTACATCAATCATAAATGGGATTGCTCAATTCATAAAGAACAATGAAAGTATGTACTTATGAATTTCTTTAATTAAAACATAGGAAACCATTTAATTTACAAATAGTTTTCTGATTTTCAATAAGATGCAATAGAATCAGTTTGATTAATTATCAAGATGATTGAAATATCGATAAAGTGTGTTGGAAACAGTTTTATTCAAAGATGACATCTAAAACATAAACCTCTGCCCAGTCTGCCCAGTCTGCCCACGATGTGGTAGGAGGTGAGATTACTCGTTTATTAACTCAAGCCCTAGCACCAAACACTCATAGAACTTATCAGGTGGGCTGGAATGCTTTTTGTGCCTTCCAATGTCGACGCGGGCTAGTGGGGATACTTACGCCGGCGTAGCAACAAGACATTCATCGATTTGTAGCGGGGCTATCGTTACAGCAATTGGCTCCAAGTACCATTGCCACTAATGTGTCGGGTGTTGGTTTTTATCATAAAGTTCGGGTTGGCCTGATCCTACTAGGAATTATGTGGTGGAAAAAATAGTTGGATGGTTGTCGTAGGGGCCGTTTGCCATGGGCGGACAAGCGTTTACCCATCACACTGCCTCTGCTGTCTCATTTACTGCATGCCTTGCCTAGCGTTTGTAGTTCGCTATTTGAGGTGGCTCTTTTCAAGGCGGTGTGCTTAAGTGCATTTTTCGGCTTTACGCGGCTCGGGGAATTCGCGGCAAAATCTAGTAATTGCTTGCAACAATCTTTGCTCATGTTTTCGGATGTTGAATTTTGTAATTCAAGTGAGCTCTCAGCTTTAGTTGTCTTCTCTTTTCGCCATTCTAAGAATAACATGTCAGGCCCCCCACAGCTAATCTGTTTGGTTCGTTCTGCTATAACCCGGCAGTTTGTCCTATACAGGCATTGTGCGACTTGGTCCCACTTTTGCAGGGCAGTTTTTTCTGTCATTATGATGGGAGCCCGCTCACACAGTTTCAGTTTAATGCTGTTCTCAAAAAAGTGCTTGTTTTTTTCCGGTATGGGTGATGCCCATATCAGGGCACACTCATTCCGTATTGGGGCAGCCACAACTGCAGCAGCGGCGGGTATCCCCTTAACTGACATTCAAGCATTGGGCCGCTGGCGTTCTGATGCGGTGCTGAGGGTATGACCAGGGGCGACTTGTGTGCTCCCAGGGGTTTAGTTTTCCTGCAGTGCCCGCGTTTAATAATATCCCAGATCGGTGGTACGGTCGACAAGATCACCGTTGCAAATTGCTTTAGATTGTGTTTGTCATGATGTGTGTTAATGTTGCTTTTCTAACTGTGGACTAGTGCAAGTTTAATTTCCAGGTTTACACGTCTCGCAAGGTTAAATGGTCATGACAACGCAAGGTTAAAGGTTGGTTTGTTTGTTTGGTTTTGTTTTCTTCCATCGCGGGTATTTTGAATATTTATTGCGTCATGACTTGTGCTGCGTGCAAGGCATGCTGGGTATAAGTGAGCTTTTGTTTTGGCAAGGCGGGGCTCATGTTTGGCATTCCTATACCGTTCGGGCACCAGTAGTGGCCGTGTTTTGTGCAGAGAGGTTACACAGACATTTTGTTCTTATCTTCGTGATAAAGTCTGGTGTAATAAAAAAAATTAAAAAAAAAGCGAGTTTAAATGTTCTAATTTATTAGCTGCATTTACCGTGCTGCAGATATTAATTTTCTGCAAGTTTGCTGTGAGAAACGGGACAAATACTCCTCAATTTATTTTCTACAGCCAGGCTACATCCATTATACTGACTGTAAGTACATGTTCTTTTGTAAAATACAATTTTAATGCATTTTGTGTAAATACCGTTAATAGCTCTTGATTGAATATTATGTCAATTGTACTATTTCCTCAAATCGTTGGATTGCGAAACATTATAGAGCTGATGTTATTTGTAAATAGTAAAGTTGTGTGCATTTAACGTTTAACGAAAGACGCCCATACGATCATACAATGTTTTGCACATCAAAGGGCAACGAAGTGTTTTCTTTCTGGTAATGTGAAGAGTAACGAAAGATTACAAATTTGGTTAACTTATCAGAAGTATGCGACGTACGAGAGCCATTGTAATTAAAGTATTTAGTTTGATACTTAATTTCAAATCTGGTTATGGTATTTAGATGACCGACCGAGGTTGGAGGCCTTGAGGCTATCTTCTTCACCTTATACAAGGCAACTTATTGGGTACTCCCATTGGCGTAAACCCAGGAGCTATCGCAACAAAGACACCAATTACGAGGCGGCTACTGTGATACGCACGGAACCACAGGCAGCTGACAAGGGATTCACCAGAGCGTGATATCCGTCTTGAGCCCACAGGTGGGATCTAACTATATTTAATGGAGAAGAATTGCCCAACAATTCGACAGTATTAGTGAACTCCACATCTGAACGAACGAACTAAATTTGTAAAAGAGAATTAAATCTTTTACGTTTAGGTTAATATAGTAAAATAGTCTAAGACTATAATAATCCATGCATGGTGGTAAATTGAAATTATCAAGGTCGACCTTAATTAGATAAAATACCTTTGGCGAACATTATTTTCAGTGTATATTTAAAGCGTCTTCACGCTCTGAAATATCATTGTTAGATGTAAGATAGTGTAAATCAGTAAAGTTTCCTCCAGTGAAGAGTTGTATTTATTTAGCATTTGGTGGAATTAAACAATTTAGAACAAGAACTTGCGGTTTGAGCTGGATTTATTTTTGCTGTGTGGTGACCCAGTGGCTTTTCCATAAAACTTTACTCTCCCTTAATTGAATCTTGGGTTTATACTGACATTTGGGGGCTTGTCCGGGAAAGTACAAAAGGAAAAGCACACGGTTACCAAGCACGGGAGAATGGATTTAGTAGTTGAAACTGATTGTTTTAATTGAATTGAATTTCGAGATCTGTCCATGTCCTCCTCACAGCAGATGACCAAAATATGTGCTAATGCGAATACTAGCTCTCAGTTTGAAATTGGTACTGCTGTGCACTGAACGGACATGCTTGCGTGCAAATTCTGCGACCTGTTTTGCCGAGCACGAAGCTGCGTTCAGTTTTAGGGATTGGTCAATTAGGAAGTTTGCAAGTGGTCGGTCATAGTTAGCACCATGTCTGCTGTCAAAGTTCTGGCAGACTTGGGTAAATCTTTGGGTTTTAGTGGACAGGACCTACTAGATTTCATTAAAAGTGAAAGAGAACATGATACTCTTGAAAGGGAAGACAAGGAGAGGATGGATAATGATAAAAGACAACAAGAGGCAATGGTAAGGAAAGATAAAGAAATTATAGCTAGAGATGAAAGGGCACACCAACTTGAGATGCGGAGGCAGGAGAAGGAAGTGTTGGAATTGCAGTTAAAAATTAAGTCAGTTGCTTTAGAGAAACACCACAGTTCTTCAAGTTCAAGTGATTCCTCTGTTAAGGCGCGAGCGCCCAAACTGCCTTTCTTTGATGATAGTAAAGATGATATTGATTCTTATTTACAACGTTTTGAGCGTTATGCCAAATCACACGATTGGGACAGCGACAACTGGGCGATCAACTTGAGCGCAATCCTGAAAGGAAAGGCACTTGATGTATACTCTAGAATCTCAGTTGATGATGCGGAGAACTACGATGTCCTTAAGACGGCACTGTTGAAGCGCTACCGTCTGACTCAAGAGGGTTTCCGTCAAAGATTCCGATGTGCACATGCAGAGAATGGTGAGACTGCTCCACAATTTGTTGTTAGGCTTGACAACCTATTTACCAGGTGGGTAGACCTTGCTAAGGCACACAAGAGTTATGAGGGCATCAAAGACCTGCTGTTGAGAGAACAGTTTATCAATGCAAGTAGTAAGGAACTGGCATTGTTCATCAAAGAAAGACAACCGAAAGATGTTGATGAATTGGCTGAGCTGGCCGAAAAGTTCCAAGAGGCAAGAAATGCAAGTTTTGCATCTCCATCACCTAACACTAAGAAACCTTTCACGTCATTTTCAAAAACGACAGGTGACAAAGGCCCCACTACTCCGAAGGAGAAAGGTAGCTCTTTTCCCAGCTCAAAGTTAGAGTGTTTTTTTTGCGGGAAGGCAGGGCATATTGCTCGTGATTGCAGGAGGCGGCAACGAGCTCAGACATTTACAAAGACGGCAGGCATGAAAATTCAAAACACAAAGCGACAGTCCTGGGGTTCACAGCATTACCATCCCACCGAGACTAGAGGAGAATCATCACAATCTTACCAATGCACCCGATGTAGATGTGATAGACCGCCATACCGTCCTCAGTTCCGGGATGAGGCTCCTGTTAAAACAGCAGCATGTATAGTCACAGGGCAAGGCCTGCAAGGTTGCTGTGTGAATGAAGACCACGTTACTCTTAAGTGTGGTCATAAACTGATACTGATGAGCGCTGCATGTACCCGAAATGATAATGTAAGTATGCCAGTACGAGATGGGTATCTGGGAGATCAGAAGGTACAGGTCCTTAGAGACAGCGGATGCTCAGGTGTAGTGGTAAGAAGTAATTTGGTTAAGAATGAGTGGTTTACAAGAGAAAGTAAAATGTGTGTTCTTATAGATGGCACTGTTCGCAAGTTTCCAGTTGCAAACATTCAGGTGGAAACCCCCTTCTTTACAGGTGTGACTGAAGCACTATGCATGCGTAACCCTTTATATGATCTTATTATCGGTAACATAGCAGGTGTGAGAGAGCCTTCGCAGTTACAGGATACCACAAGCAAAGAGATCGTCACTACCACGACAACCACTCATGAAGCGATGCCGCAACAGGGACCAGCAGACGAGGCTCAAGCCGTACAGACAAGAGCACAAAGGGAAGCTGAATTGAAGCCTCTCCGTCCGATGAAAATTTCAGAACAACCACTTCCTGCAATATGCAAGGAGGATTTCACCGCCGCTCAACTTAAAGATGCAAGCCTCAACCGTATGCGAGAGTTAGCATCATCGGGCGAAGAGAGAATAACCGGTAAGAACAACACAACAAAGTTTTACGTCTCCAAAGGAATGTTATACAGGCAATTTAACTCACCGAAAGTTGAATATGGTGACCCCCTCAAGCAGTTAGTTGTACCTGAAAAGTTTCGTAAACATGTGATGGCCTTGGCCCATGAGTCGATTTTAGGTGGACATCAGGGTGTTCAAAGAACCGCTAACAAAGTTTTAACCAGCTTTTATTGGCCAGGTTTACAATCTGATATAACAAGATTCTGCAGGTCATGTGATGTTTGTCAGCGCACGATCCACAAGGGCCGGGTGACTAAGGTACCTCTTGGTACCATGCCGCTGATAGAAACACCGTTTCAGAGGATTGCTGTTGACATCGTTGGTCCCATCAAGCCAGTCACTAGCAGAGGTCATCGGTACATCTTGACAGTGGTTGACTATGCTACAAGATATCCAGAGGCGGTACCTCTTCGAAGTATTGAGACGACTAGAGTAGCGGAGGCCATGGTGGATATTTTTAGCAGTGTAGGCGTTCCGAGGGAGGTGTTGACAGACCAGGGGGCTCAATTCACATCTGGTCTCATGCGTGAGGTAAGCCGACTTCTGTCATTGAAACAAATTACGACAACACCCTATCACCCTGCATGTAATGGATTGGTAGAACGTTTCAATGGTACATTGAAGCAGATGCTGAAACGTATGTGTGTTGACCGTCCCCGAGACTGGGATAGATTCATTAACCCTCTCCTCTTTGCATACAGAGAGACAACTCAAGCTAGTTTAGGGTTCTCACCATTCGAGTTATTATATGGCAGAACAGTACGTGGTCCGATGACTATCCTCAAGGAGTTATGGTCTGGGGATGTCGAAGCTACAGACGTCAGAACTACCTATCAGTTTGTCATCGATCTACGGGAAAGACTTGAGCAGACATGCAAGTTGGCAAGGGAGGAGCTGAAGAAGTCCTCTGCCAAGACGAAGGTGTATTACAACCGGAAGGCTCGGTCAAGGAAGTTTAGTGTTGGTGATCTGGTCCTGCTGCTACTACCAACCGATCATAACAAACTGTTGATGCAGTGGAAAGGACCATTTCCTGTATTAGAAAGAGTCGGTGATGTGGATTACCGAATTCAACTGAGCAACCGAGTCAAGGTCTTTCACGCAAACCTCCTCAAAAGGTATATTTTAAGAAATGATGCTAGCCCACCGACGCCTACTAAAACCGATAAACGAGACGTCATCGAGGAAGTTGGGTGTGCGGTTATTACAGAAGATGATGACAGTGAAGACATCACAGCGACTACTAAAGGATGGGATTATGTGGAAGACATAGAACTCCCAGCAGTACGAGCCAATGAGTCTTCTTCAGACGTGTTGATCAGTCCACACTTATCACATGAACAGGTCCAGCAAGTAAAACGTTTGATTGGCAACTACAAGGAACTGCTGACCCACCTTCCAGGTATAACCAACATGGCTACACATAGCATCAGGGTTACATCAGACGGCCCAATTAGATCAAGACCTTACCCTCTACCCTATGCCATGAGAGATGTAGTAAAGGAGGAAGTAAAATCTATGTTAGACATGGGAGTCATCGAAAGATCCGACTCTCCGTATGCTTCACCAATAGTCTTGGTACGAAAAAAAGATGGCACAAACCGTTTCTGCATTGACTTCAGACAACTGAATAAAATTACAGTCTTCGATGCGGAGCCGATGCCCACGTCAGATGAGATTTTTGCAAGGCTTGCCAAAGACAGGTTCTTCACCAAAATTGACCTCTCGAAGGGATATTGGCAGATACCGATAAGGTTGGAAGATCGATGCAAAACTGCCTTCATCACACCGGATGGGTTGTACCAGTTTAGAACCATGCCATTTGGACTTGTGAATGCTCCAGCTACGTTCAGCCGAATGATGCGTTTGGTGTTGCAGGGGGTACAACACGTTAATAATTATATTGACGACATCCTGATCCACACGCAAGACTGGACTACACATTTGGCTACAATCAAGCAAGTATTGCAGAAACTTTATCAAGCAGGGTTGAACGCTCGTCCCTCAAAATGTCTGATTGGGTTTGAGAAAATGGAGTTTCTGGGGCACATCATCGGTGAAGGCCAGCTAGAACCTCATCATGACAAACTGGAAAAGATCCTAAAAGCTCCACAACCACAGATGAAGAAACAGCTACGATCTTTCTTGGGCTTGGTCGGCTACTACCGAAAGTTCATCGCTAATTTTGCCGCAGTCGCCGCCCCACTTACAGACAAGACCAAGAATAAAGAAGCCAATAAGGTAGTTTGGGGTCCAAGTCAAGAACTATCATTTCAGTCACTGAAACGTATGATGACACAATCACCGATTCTTCACCTTCCTGATGTAGAAAGAGATTTTATTCTACGCACAGATGCCTCCAACGTAGGGCTAGGTGCCGTACTTTTACAGGAGCGCAACGGGGTAAAGTTTCCTATCCACTTTGCGAGTAAGAAACTTCTGCCGAGAGAACAGAACTACTCGACAATAGAACGAGAGTGTCTTGCTATAGTGTGGGCAGTGAAGAAGTTCCAGACCTATCTATATGGAAGACAATTCATCTTAGAGACGGATCACCAGCCCCTTGTCTACATGCAGAAGGCTCGGGTGATCAACAGCCGCATAATGCGATGGGCCCTATCATTACAACCGTATCGGATGAGGATAGAGGCTATCAAAGGGTCAGAGAACGTTGGGGCTGACTTTCTTAGTCGAGTATGCGCCCCTGAGTAGGTAAGTATGACCTGGTACTATCACGTTGTCATTCGTACGTCAGCGTACTAAACTTGTAAGTATGCATAGCTTTTGTAAATTTCTTGTGAATAGTTAAATATGAAATATTTTCCTCTAAATAGGGGGTAATTGTCATGATGTGTGTTAATGTTGCTTTTCTAACTGTGGACTAGTGCAAGTTTAATTTCCAGGTTTACACGTCTCGCAAGGTTAAATGGTCATGACAACGCAAGGTTAAAGGTTGGTTTGTTTGTTTGGTTTTGTTTTCTTCCATCGCGGGTATTTTGAATATTTATTGCGTCATGACTTGTGCTGCGTGCAAGGCATGCTGGGTATAAGTGAGCTTTTGTTTTGGCAAGGCGGGGCTCATGTTTGGCATTCCTATACCGTTCGGGCACCAGTAGTGGCCGTGTTTTGTGCAGAGAGGTTACACAGACATTTTGTTCTTATCTTCGTGATAAAGTCTGGTGTAATAAAAAAAATATAAAAAAAAGCGAGTTTAAATGTTCTAATTTATTAGCTGCATTTACCGTTCTGCAGATATTAATTTTCTGCAAGTTTGCTGTGAGAAACGGGACAAATACTCCTCAATTTATTTTCTACAGCCAGGCTACATCCATTATACTGACTGTAAGTACATGTTCTTTTGTAAAATACAATTTTAATGCATTTTGTGTAAATACCGTTAATAGCTCTTGATTGAATATTATGTCAATTGTACTATTTCCTCAAATCGTTGGATTGCGAAACATTATAGAGCTGATGTTATTTGTAAATAGTAAAGTTGTGTGCATTTAACGTTTAACGAAAGACGCCCATACGATCATACAATGTTTTGCACATCAAAGGGCAACGAAGTGTTTTCTTTCTGGTAATGTGAAGAGTAACGAAAGATTACAAATTTGGTTAACTTATCAGAAGTATGCGACGTACGAGAGCCATTGTAATTAAAGTATTTAGTTTGATACTTAATTTCAAATCTGGTTATGGTATTTAGATGACCAACCGAGGTTGGAGGCCTTGAGGCTATCTTCTTCACCTTATACAAGGCAACTTATTGGGTACTCCCATTGGCGTAAACCCAGGAGCTATCGCAACAAAGACACCAATTACGAGGCGGCTACTGTGATACGCACGGAACCACAGGCAGCTGACAAGGGATTCACCAGAGCGTGATATCCGTCTTGAGCCCACAGGTGGGATCTAACTATATTTAATGGAGAAGAATTGCCCAACAATTCGACAGTATTAGTGAACTCCACATCTGAACGAACGAACTAAATTTGTAAAAGAGAATTAAATCTTTTACGTTTAGGTTAATATAGTAAAATAGTCTAAGACTATAATAATCCATGCATGGTGGTAAATTGAAATTATCAAGGTCGACCTTAATTAGATAAAATACCTTTGGCGAACATTATTTTCAGTGTATATTTAAAGCGTCTTCACGCTCTGAAATATCATTGTTAGATGTAAGATAGTGTAAATCAGTAAAGTTTCCTCCAGTGAAGAGTTGTATTTATTTAGCATTTGGTGGAATTAAACAATTTAGAACAAGAACTTGCGGTTTGAGCTGGATTTATTTTTGCTGTGTGGTGACCCAGTGGCTTTTCCATAAAACTTTACTCTCCCTTAATTGAATCTTGGGTTTATACTGACAGTGTTGTAACCTATCCCTCATTATTATGTGCCTAACTGCGTTCGTTTGACTGTTTACATGGCAGGTGATGTATGTATTATAGGTGACTCCATCGTTCACAGCATTTTGACAGTGGGCCGGTAGTGCGATGGAACGGGTGTGGTGGGGCTCGTTACTCCGATATTCATCAACTTTTAGATAAGCTACATGCCAGGTGGCTACCCCCAAGTTTGTTAAATGTACATGTTTCAGTTTGCATCAGCGTATTGCATTGTTAATGCAAGAGTGTCAGAACCGTTTCCCGAATGGAAATTAAATTTGTTTAAGTAAGATTACGTAGATATATTACAATGCACTAAAAATTATTGCAATATTGACTGCCCCTTTAAGTTATGTTTGACGCCTTGGACTGGGCACTACTCTAGGTCAGAAGATGTTAGGGAGGTTCCAAACTTTGCAAAATTATTATCTTCTGACCCAGTGGTGCCCAGTCGATCCAAGGTGTCAAACATAATTTAAGAGGCAGTCAAATATTTCATTAATTTATAGTGCATTGTAATACACATGTAATCCTATTTAAATAAAATTAATTAAAAAATACTGGAACCCCCATGACCGGGCTAGAGATAATAATTTTGTAAAGTTTGGAACCTCCCTAACATCTTCTGACCCAGTGGTGCCTGGTCCAAGGCGTCAAACATAATTTAAAGAGGCAGTCAAATATTTCATTAATTTATAGTGCATTGTAATACACATGTAATCCTATTTAAATAAAATTAATTAAAAAATACTGGAACCCCCATGACCGGGCTAGAGATAATAATTTTGTAAAGTTTGGAACCTCCCTAACATCTTCTGACCCAGTGGTGCCTGGTCCAAGGCGTCAAACATAATTTAAAGAGGCAGTCAAATATTTCATTAATTTATAGTGCATTGTAATACGCACGTTAACCTAATTAAATAAAATTAATTAAAAAATACTGGAACCCCCATGACCGGGCTAGAGATAATAATTTTGTAAAGTTTGGAACCTCTCTAACATCTTCTGACCCAGTGGTGCCTGGACCAAGGCGTCAAACATAATTTAAAGAGGCAGTCAAATATTTCATTAATTTATAGTGCATTGTAATACACATGTAATCCTAATTAAATAAAATTAATTAAAAAATACTGGAACCCCCATGACATTTACTGTTGTGGTTATTTGTGTCCTCAGAGAATAATGAAAAAAAAACACATCCTTGTTGCATTACTTTGTGTGCTTTAATAAAAGGCTTCAGCTAGAAGTCTTTTATTATTTTAGAGAGAAATGACCTCTTTCTCAAAGACTACGTTACTTCAGAGGGAGCCGTTTCTCACAATGTTTTATACTATCAACAGCTCTCCCTTGCTCATTACCAAGTACATTTTTATGCTAACAATTATTTTGAGTAATAACCATTAGTGTCCAGTACCTTTAAACCTAATGAATGAATCACACTAGAATCCAAGTTGATGTTATGTCTTCATGTGCAAGAAGGATCCTGAACACACAACAACTTGCTATAAACACCAGGCCAATTATTACAGACCAAGCTCGACTTTGTATTGGAAAGGATCCTGCACACACAATCAACCTGCAATAAACACCAGGCCAATTATTACAGACCAAGCTGGACTTTGTATTGGAAAGGATCCTGAACACACAATCAACTTGCTATAAACACCAGGCCAATTATTACAGACCAAGCTGGACTTTGTATTGGAAAGGATCCTGCACACACAATCAACCTGCAATAAACACCAGGCCAATTATTACAGACCAAGCTGGACTTTGTATTGGAAAGGATCATGCACACACAATCAACTTGCTATAAACACCAGGCCAATTATTAGAGACCAAGCATGACTTTGTATTGGAAAGGATCCTGGTTGGGGGTTGAACAAATAAAAATTGACTAGAGCGGGATTTGAACCAACGACCTCCGGATTAACGTACCGGCGCTCTACCAACTGAGCTATCTTGCCCTATGTTGGCGGTCTCCCTGTTTTGTCAATATCTTTGTTCGGGGGTGCCAGTCAAAAGCCGTACAACCGTTAACTGCCGTGTAGCCAGAGATCACACCCAAGTTTACGATACAACCTGGGAAGCAGCAGCCACGGGATCACCTTGAGGGGATGCGACTTTTTTAACTTAAATGTCAAGTAATGAACCACAAGGGAAACTGACTGGGTAAATTTCAAATGGTTGGGGGTTGAACAAATAAAAATTGACTAGAGCGGGATTTGAACCAACGACCTCCGGATTAACGTACCGGCGCTCTACCAACTGAGCTATCTAGCCCTATGTTGGCGGTCTCCCAGTTTTGTCAATATCTTTGTTCGGGGGTGCCAGTCAGAAGCCGTTACAATAACCAGTTTACGAACACTGCCAGTTTTGTAGCCAAGGGAGTCTGACACCCAACTTTACCGAATTATACAGACAAGCTGACTTTGTATGGAAAGGATCATGCCACACAATCACTGCTATAAACACCAGGCCAATTATTAGAGACCAAGCAGACTTTGTATTGGAAAGGATCTGCACACACAATCAACTTGCTATAAACACCAGGCCAATTATTACAGACCGAGGATGACTTGTATTGGAAAGGATCCTGCACACACAATCAACTTGCTGAAACATCAGGCCAATTATTACAGACCAGCTGACTTGTATTCGAAAGGATCATGCACACACAATCAACTTGCTATAAACACCAGGCCAATTATTACAAACCAAGCTGGACTTTGTATTGGAAAGGATCATGCACACACAATCAACTTGCTATAAACACCAGGCCAATTATTACAACCAAGCATGACTTTGTATTGGAAAGGATCCTGCACACACAATCGACTTGCTATAACACCAGGCCAATTATTACAGACCAAGCATGAGTTTGTATTGGAAAGGATCCTGACACACAATCAACTTGCTATAAACACCAGGCCAATTATTACAGACCAAGCATGACTTTGTATTGGAAAGGATCCTGCACACAAATCAACTTGCTATAAACACCAGGCCAATTATTACAGACCAAGCATGACTTTGTATTGGAAAGGATCATGCACACACAATCAACTTGCTATAAACACCAGGCCAATTATTACAGACCAAGCATGACTTTGTATTGGAAAGGATCCATGAACACACAATCAACTGCTATAAACACCAGGCCAATTATTACAGACCAAGCATGGACTTTGTATTGGAAAGGATCCTGCACACACAATCAACCTGCTATAAACACCAGGCCAATTATTACAGACCAAGCATAGTTAAAAATTTCACTCAACTTTATAAAGTGCAATTGGTGATTACCGCACAAATCCTAATTAAATAAAATTAATTAAAAAATACTGGAACCCATGACCGGGCTAGAGATAATAATTTTGTAAAGTTTGGAACCTCCCTAACATCTTCTGACCCAGTGGTGCCTGGTCCAAGGCGTCAAACATAATTTAAAGAGGCAGTCAAATATTTCATTAATTTGTAGTGCATTGTAATACGCACGTAATCCTAATTAAATAAAATTAATTAAAAAATACTGGAACCCCCATGACCGGGCTAGAGATAATAATTTTGTAAAGTTTGGAACCTCCCTAACATCTTCTGACCCAGTGGTGCCTGGTCCAAGGCGTCAAACATAATTTAAAGAGGCAGTCAAATATTTCATTAATTTATCCCCTGTGGTTTTGAATGACAGATAAACTATGCCAGCCTGCAATATGATACCATGAGGAATGCATGTACACAGTACACAGTTAGTTCTTGCACAGTTGTGCCACCGTACACAACCTTGGCAGTCGAATGGTTTCAAATGGTGGTCTAACTCACGAAAAATGTTGCAAAGATAGGAGGGTTTAAAGTGCAATTGTAATACGCACGTAATCCTATTTAAATAAAATTAATTAAAAAATACTGGAACCCCCATGACCGGGCTAGAGATAATAGTTTTGTAAATTTTGGAACCTCCCTAACATCTTCTGACCCAGTGGTGCCTGGTCCAAGGCGTCAAACATAATTTAAAGAGGCAGTCAAATATTTCATTAATTTATAGTGCATTGTAATACGCACGTAATCCTAATTAAATAAAATTAATTAAAAAATACTGGAACTCCCATGACCGGGCTAGAGATAATAATTTTGTAAAGTTTGGAACCTCCCTAACATCTTCTGACCCAGTGATGCCTGGTCCAAGGCGTCAAACATAATTTAAAGAGGCAGTCAAATATTTCATTAATTTATAGTGCATTGTAATACGCACGTAATCCTATTTAAATAAAATTAATTTAAAAAGTACTGGAACCCCATGACCGGGCTAGAGATAATAATTTTGTAAAGTTTGGAACCTCCCTAACATCTTCTGACCCAGTGGTGCCTGGTCCAAGGCGTCAAACATAATTTAAAGAGGCAGTCAAATATTTCATTAATTTATCCCCTGTGGTTTTGAATGACAGATAAACTATGCCAGCCTGCAATATGATACCATGAGGGAATGAATGTACACAGTACACAGTTAGTTCTGTGCACAGTTGTGCCACCGTACACAACCTTGGCAGTCGAATGGTTTCAAATGGTTGGTCAACTCACTGAAAATGTTGCCAAGAGTAGGAGGGTTAAAGTGCATTGTAATACGCACGTAATCCTATTTAAATAAAATTAATTAAAAAATACTGGAACCCCCATGACCGGGCTAGAGATAATAGTTTTGTAAATTTTGGAACCTCCCTAACATCTTCTGACCCAGTGGTGCCTGGTCCAAGGCGTCAAACATAATTTAAAGAGGCAGTCAAATATTTCATTAATTTATAGTGCATTGTAATACGCACGTAATCCTAATTAAATAAAATTAATTAAAAAATACTGGAACTCCCATGACCGGGCTAGAGATAATAATTTTGTAAAGTTTGGAACCTCCCTAACATCTTCTGACCCAGTGATGCCTGGTCCAAGGCGTCAAACATAATTTAAAAGAGGCAGTCAAATATTTCATTAATTTATAGTGCATTGTAATACGCACGTAATCCTATTTAAATAAAATTAATTTAAAAAGTACTGGAACCCCATGACCGGGCTAGAGATAATAATTTTGTAAAGTTTGGAACCTCCCTAACATCTTCTGACCCAGTGGTGCCTGGTCCAAGGCGTCAAACATAATTTAAAGAGGCAGTCAAATATTTCATTAATTTATCCCCTGTGGTTTTGAATGACAGATAAACTATGCCAGCCTGCAATATGATACCATGAGGGAATGAATGTACACAGTACACAGTTAGTTCTGTGCACAGTTGTGCCACCGTACACAACACTTGGCAGTCGAATGGTTTCAAATGGTTGGTCAACTCACTGGAAAATGTTGCCAAGAGTAGGAGGGTTAAAGTGCATTGTAATACGTACGTAATCCTATTTAAATAAAATTAATTAAAAAATACTGGAACCCCATGACCGGGCTAGAGATAATAGTTTTGTAAATTTTGGAACCTCCCTAACATCTTCTGACCCAGTGGTGCCTGGTCCAAGGCATCAAACACCACTTAAAGGAGAAGTCAATATTGCATTTCTTGTTAGTGCATAATACGCACGACACTTTAATTAAACAATTTAATTAAAATACATTAGCACCTTTGATACTCTGAATATTTTTGATACTTTGTTTGGGAGGGTTTCCTGGTTTCAAGACACATTTGCCTATAAATTTTAGGTGACAATGATAATTAACAATTCTACAACTATCAGGACGTGTGCACACATACATAAGTGAAAATAGAGGCGAAAACGGCAATTTCTAATTTATGCAAATTATGTATATTTCCTGTACTTCCTTTTTTCTACTTTTTTGATACTTTGCTTTGAAGGGTTTCAAGAGACTTTTGAATGCAAATTTGATGTGAAAATTATATCAATTTTACTACTATCAGGGCGTATGTTTACATACATAAATAGAGGCGAAAACAGCAATTTTAAATTTATGCAAATTATGCATATTTCCCCTGCTTAATTTTTCTACTTTTTTGATATGTTGTTTTGGAGGGTTCGAAAAGACTGTTGCAAAAAAAAACATTTCTGTTGCAATTTTGTCTAGGTCAAACCACAGAGTGACTAGACCATGTCAGTGGTTTGTGGGCAAGTGTGTTTGCCCACATTTGTTTATGGCAGGTTGCCAAGTAATGTTAAGGCAGGTTGCCAAGTAATGTTATGGCAGGTTGCCAAGTAATCCGGGCCCGGTATTCATATGCCTGTCATATGTCTGTTGGGGGTTACTTTCAAATAAAATGTGTTATTACATAGTTACTGGTTTTGCCAAATTGGTAATAAACCAATGTGGTGTGACATGGTTGAATAAAAATAGCACATGAAGCTGATTCCAATAAGCCAACTCAATGTGTACTGTTGTGGTTATTTGTGTCCTCAGAGAACAATGAAAAAAAAACACATCCTTGTTGCATTACTTTGTGTGCTTTAATAAAAGGCTTCAGCTAGAAGTCTTTTATTATTTTAGAGAGAAATGACCTCTTTCTCAAAGACTACGTTACTTCAGAGGGAGCCGTTTCTCACAATGTTTTATACTATCAACAGCTCTCCATTGCTCGTTACCAAGTACATTTTTATGCTAACAATTATTTTGAGTAATAACCATTAGTGTCCAGTACCTTTAAACCTAATGAATGAATCACACTAGAATCCAAGTTGATGTTGTGTCTTCATGTGCAAGAAGGATCCTGAACACACAACAACTTGCTATAAACACCAGGCAAATTATTACAGACCAAGCTGGACTTTGTATTGGAAAGGATCCTGAACACACAATCAACTTGCTATAAACACCAGGCCAATTATTACAGACCAAGCATGACTTTTTATTGGAAAGGATCCTGCACACACAATCACCTTGCTATAAACACCAGGCCAATTATTACAGACCAAGCATGACTTTGTATTGGAAAGGATCCTGCACACACAATCAACTTGCTATAAACACCAGGCCAATTATTACAGACCAAGCATGACTTTGTATTGGAAAGGATCCTGCACACACAATCAACTTGCTATAAACACCAGGCCAATTATTACAGACCAAGCATGACTTTGTATTGGAAAGGATCCTACACACACAATCAACCTGCTATAAACACCTGACCAATTATTACAGATCAAGCATGACTTTGTATTGGAAAGAATCCTGCACACACAATCAACCTGCTATAAACACCAGGCCAATTATTACAGACCAAGCATGAGTTTGTATTGGAAAGGATCCTGCACACACAATCAACTTGCTATAAACACCAGGCCAATTATTACAGACCAAGCTGGACTTTGTATTGGAAAGGATCCTGCACACACAGTCAACTTGCTATAAACACCAGACCAATTATTACAGACCAGGCAGTCAAATATTTCATTAATTTATAGTGCATTGTGATACGCACATAATCCTAATTAAATAAAATTAATTAAAAAATACTGGAACCCCCATGACCGGGCTAGAGATAATAATTTTGTAAAGTTTGGAACCTCCCTAACATCTTCTGACCCAGTGGTGCCTGGTCCAAGGCGTCAAACATAATTTAGAAAGGCAGTCAAATATTTCATTAATTTATAGTGCATTGTAATACGCACATAATCCTAATTAAATAAAATTAATTAAAAAATACTGGAACCCCTATGACCGGGCTAGAGATAATAATTTTGTAAAGTTTGTAACCTCCCTAACATCTTCTGACCCAGTGGTGCCTGGTCCAAGGCGTCAAACATACTTTAGAAAGGCAGTCAAATATTTCATTAATTTATAGTGCATTGTAATACGCACATAATCCTAATTAAATAAAATTAATTAAAAAATACTGGAACCCCTATGACCGGGCTAGAGATAATAATTTTGTAAAGTTTTGAACCTCCTTAACATCTTCTGACCCAGTGGTGCCCGGTCCAAGGCATCAAACATAATTTAGAAAGGCAGTCAAATATTTCATTAATTTACAGTGCATTGTAATACGCACGTAATCCTAATTAAATAAAATTAATTAAAAAATACTGGAACCCCCATGACCGGGCTAGAGATAATAATTTTGTAAATTTTGCAACCTCTCTAACATCTTCTGACCCAGTAGTGCCTGGTCCAAGGCGTCAAACACCACTTAAAGGAGAAGTCAATATTGCATTTCTTGTTAGTGCATAATACGCACGTAACTTTAATTAAACAATTTAATTAAAATACATTGGCACCTTTGATACTCTGAATATTTTGGATACTTTGTTTGGGAGGGTTTCCTGGTTTCAAGACACATTTGCCTATAAATTTAAGGTGACAATGATATCAATTCTACAACTATCAGGACGTGTGCAAGCATACATAAGTGAAAATAGAGGCGAAAACGGCAATTTTTTATTTATGCAAATTATGCATATTTCCTGTACTTCCTTTTTCTACTTTTTTGATACTTTGCTTTGAAGGGTTTCAAGAGACTTTTGAATGCAAATTTGATGTGAAAATTATGTCAATTTTACTACTATCAGGGCGTATGTTTACATACATAAATAGAGGCGAAAACGGCAATTTTTAACTTATGCAAATTATGCAAATTATGCATATTTCCCCAGCTTACTTTTTCTACTTTTTTGATATGTTGTTTTGGAGAGTTTGAAAAGACTGTTGCAAAAAAAATCATTTCTGTTGCAATTTTGTCTAGGTCAAACCACAGATTGACTAGACTATGTCTGTGGTTTGCGGGCAAGTGTGTTTGCCCACATTTGTTTATGGCAGGTTGCCAAGTAATGTTAAGGCAGGTTGCCAAGTAATCCGGGCCCGGTATTCATGTATGTCTGTTGGGGGTTACTTTCAAATAAAATGTGTTATTACATAGTTACTGGTTTTGCCCAATTGGTAATAAACCAATGAGGTGTGACATGGTTGAATAAACATAGCACTTGAAGCTGATTCCAATAAGCCAACTCAATGTGTACTGTTGTGGTTATTTGTGTCCTCAGAGAATAATGAAAAAAAAACACATCCTTGTTGCATTACTTTGTGTGCTTTAATAAAAGGCTTCAGCTAGAAGTCTTTTATTATTTTAGAGAGAAATGACCTCTTTCTCAAAGACTACGTTACTTCAGAGGGAGCCGTTTCTCACAATGTTTTATACTATCAACAGCTCTCCATTGCTCGTTACCAAGTACATTTTTATGCTAACAATTATTTTGAGTAATAACCATTAGTGTCCAGTACCTTTAAACCTAATGAATGAATCACACTAGATTCCAAGTTGATGTTATGTCTTCATGTGCAAGAAGGATCCTGAACACACAATCAACCTGCTATAAACACCAGGCCAATTATTACAGACCAAGCTGGACTTTGTATGGGAAAGGATCCTGAACACACAATTAACCTGCTATAAACACCAGGCCAATTATTACAGACCAAGCTGGACTTTGTATGGGAAAGGATCCTAAACACACAATCAACCTGCTATAAACACCAGACCAATTATTACAGACCAAGCTGGACTTTGTATTGGAAAGGATCCTGAACACACAATCAACCTGCTATAAACACCAGGCCAATTATTACAGACCAAGCATGACTTTGTATTGGAAAGGATCCTGAACACACAATCAACCTGCTATAAACACCGGGCCAATTATTACACACCAAGCATGACTTTGTATTGGAAAGAATCCTGAACACACAATCAACCTGCTATAAACACACCAGGCCAATTATTACAGACCAAGCTGGACTTTGTATTGGAAAGGATCCTGAACACACAATCAACCTGCTATAAACACCAGGCCAGATATTACAGACCAAGCTGAACTTTGTATTGGAAAGGATCCTGAACACACAATCAACCTGATATAAACACCAGGCCAATTATTACAGACCAAGCTGGACTTTGTATTGGAAAGGATCCTGAACACACAATCAACTTGCTATAAACACCAGGCCAATTATTACAGACCAAGCTGGACTTTGTATTGGAAAGGATCCTGAACACACAATCAACTTGCTATAAACACCAGGCCAATTATTACAGACCAAGCTGGACTTTGTATTGGAAAGGATCCTGAACACACAATCAACCTGCTATAAACACCAGGCCAATTATTACAGACCAAGCTGGACTTTGTATTGGAAAGGATCCTGAACACACAATCAATCTGATATAAACACCAGGCCAATTATTACAGACCAAGCATGACTTTGTATTGGAAAGGATCCTGCACACACAATCAACCTGCTATAAAGACCAGGCCAATTATTACAGACCAAGCATGACTTTGTATTGGAAAGGATCCCGGTTGGGGGTTGAACAAATACAAATTGACTAGAGCGGGATTTGAACCAACGACCTCCGGATTAACGTACCGGCGCTCTACCAACTGAGCTATCTAGCCCTATGTTGGCGGTCTCCCTGTTTTGTCAATATCTTTGTTCGGGGGTGCCAGTCAGAAGCCGTACAACCGTTAACTGCCGTGTAGCCAGGGATCACACCCAAGTTTACGATACAACCTGGGAAGCAGCAGCCACGGGATCACCTTAGGGGGATGCACCTTAAGGATCCTGCACACACAATCAACTTGCTATAAACACCAGGCCAATTATTACAGACCAAGCATGACTTTGTATTGGAAAGGATCCTGAACACACAATCAGTATGCTATAAACACCAGGCCAATTATTACAGATCAAGCATGACTTTGTATTGGAAAGGATCCTGAACACACAATCAGTTTGCTATAAACACCAGGCCAATTATTACACACCAAGCACGACTTTGTATTGGAAAGGATCCTAAACACACAATCTGTATGGGAAAGGATCCTGAACACACAATTAACCTGCTATAAACACCAGGCCAATTATTACAGACCAAGCTGGACTTTGTATGGGAAAGGATCCTAAACACACAATCAACCTGCTATAAACACCAGACCAATTATTACAGACCAAGCTGGACTTTGTATTGGAAAGGATCCTGAACACACAATCAACCTGCTATAAACACCAGGCCAATTATTACAGACCAAGCATGACTTTGTATTGGAAAGGATCCTGAACACACAATCAACCTGCTATAAACACCGGGCCAATTATTACACACCAAGCATGACTTTGTATTGGAAAGAATCCTGAACACACAATCAACCTGCTATAAACACACCAGGCCAATTATTACAGACCAAGCTGGACTTTGTATTGGAAAGGATCCTGAACACACAATCAACCTGCTATAAACACCAGGCCAGATATTACAGACCAAGCTGAACTTTGTATTGGAAAGGATCCTGAACACACAATCAACCTGATATAAACACCAGGCCAATTATTACAGA
This sequence comes from Pycnopodia helianthoides, assembly GCA_032158295.1. NCBI lineage: Eukaryota > Metazoa > Echinodermata > Asteroidea > Forcipulatida > Asteriidae > Pycnopodia > Pycnopodia helianthoides. The sequence goes on from JASTWB010000029.1 coordinate 177,365, forward strand.
CCAAGCTGGACTTTGTATTGGAAAGGATCCTGAACACACAATCAACTTGCTATAAACACCAGGCCAATTATTACAGACCAAGCTGGACTTTGTATTGGAAAGGATCCTGAACACACAATCAACTTGCTATAAACACCAGGCCAATTATTACAGACCAAGCATGACTTTGTATTGGAAAGGATCCTGAACACACAATCAGTTTGCTATAAACACCAGGCCAATTATTACACACCAAGCACGACTTTGTATTGGAAAGGATCCTAAACACACAATCAACCTGCTATAAATACCAGATGAATTATTACACACCAAGCATGACTTTGTATTTGAAAGGATCCTGCACACACAATCAACTTGCTATAAACACCAGGCCAATTATTACAGACCAAGCTGGACTTTGTATTGGATTAGTTTAAACACAAACACAAGGGACATTCATTCATAAACTTATTTCTGGAGTGAGTAAAGAGCTGTTCCAAATTGGAATGAAGACATTTACAAAGAGTTCAAATAATTTGAATACTGGATTAGCTTCAAACCCTCCCATATCCTTCTAGATCCTCTTTGTTGAAATAAAGGATTCAGAAGGACTGAGGGCTGTAGGCCCAAATGACAGTTGCTTATCACTGGGTCAGGCATACAGTAGGGCAGATGGGTGATGGGATTGTGCCTTTGATGATACAAGCATGGTATGGGGCACACAGTCAGAGTATAGCATGAGAAATGTATTTTTCTAAAGGGCCAACACAGATTTAACCTTTGAAACATGTAAGCAGAATATTTAACAACCAATGGCAGCCATTTTTTTAATCTTGAAAATTGCTTGTTACTCTACCTGTAGTGTCTGACAGGACAAACCTGCATATGACCAAATACTAAATGTCTTTCTCATGACATACTCTGTGTGCCAAAGTCTATGCTTGTATCATCAAAGGCACAATTCCCCCAAATCTCTATCTGCCCCAGCATAGGATAATAGAAGATTGAGGTCACCTGTAGGCAAAAAGGCCTATAGGATGTAAGGGTAAATATAAATATATACTTGTCTCTTTGTAAAATTGCAAAAATGCAAAAACAATGTACGTCCATTTGTAAAACGTACAAGAAGTAAATAATCAAAATTATAAATACTATTTTTTTTTATATGCAGGTCTCATTTTGCAAACAATTATTGTACAAATTGTTGACTATTTCCAAATGTCAAGTATAATATGACCGTGTAATCAAGTCTTCCATTGATGAGAAAGCTACTGGTATAAGACATTGATCTAATTGAGTTAATTTTCTCTTTTAATTCACAGCTCAACATTTCAGCAAGCTTCCAATCAGAATGGCATCAAATATAACAGTTCAGTCAGTGCTAGCAGAGATTAGTCAGGATCATCTTGAATGCCCAATTTGCAGTGAACGCTTCAAGCAACCCAAACTACTGGAGTGTTCTCATTCATTTTGTCTTCAATGCCTTTAACAACTCAAACAGAATAGTCCAAGTACTACAAAACTTTCATGTCCAGTGTGTAGACAAGAAACATTGCTTCAAGAAAATGGCATTGATGGTCTGAAAACAAACCTTACAGCCCTTTCATTGAAAGAAGCTATTGAAAAACAGGAAAACGAACTGAAACAACAGCAAGGAAAAAAACTACCTGGTGAGGAGTATGTTTCTAAATGTAGCAAGCACAAGCGCAAGGATCTTAACATGTTTTGTAACACATGCAAGAAGTTGATATGCACAACTTGCATTGTAAGAGATCATCAATCCCATTCTCTAATGGAAATTAATGAAGCTTCAGACAAATGCAAACAACATGCCACAGAACTTCTAGCAGAAGTAAGACAGAGCATCAAATCCTTCAATGATGCCATTCAAGAAATAGACACATCCCGTAAGACATTAGACTCTATGTTTGCTGCCACCAAAGAGAAAATCTCCAAGAAGGCTGATGAGAAGATTGCCAAGGAGGTTGCCAGGATCAGAGAGGAGAAGCAGAAACTGATGCAAGAGGCAGAACAGATTTATAAAGACAGAGTCAAGACAATGGAAACTGCACAAGCTACAAACAGCAAAGACATGAACAAATCAGAGCTCAAGCAGCATGAGGTTAATCAGCTCCTGCATCAAGGGATCAAGATTGTACATCACATACAACAACTCTTACAAGACCTCAAAGAATACAGAGAGAAGAAATCAACCAAAGTACCTGATGGATTGACTTATATGGACTTTAAAGAAGGCCAGAAATCACTAGGGAGACTGGTGCTGAAAGATGAACAACAAGTAGAATCAGCAACTTCTGCTCAAGCTAAATTGGTGAAACAAAATAAATGGACTTTGAAATCAGAAATTAATAAATACAAGAAGATAAAACAACAGATGGTGGAGATTAATCCATTGGATATTGCTGCATACTCCAATAGTGATATTGTTGTGTCGGATTGGAACAGTCAGAGCTTGTTTATAATATCAGCAGAGAGCAATCCTCAATCCACTGCCATCCCACAAGAACTATCAATCAAAGGTCTTACTAGACCAAGCAGCGTGACTGTGAACAAGAATGATGAGCCCATTGTTCTAGATAAAAGAACAGTCAAGATCTTAAACAGGAATTATCAGCTCCTTCATCAGTTCTATCCAGACAGTCACCCATCATGTATTGCAGTAGATGACAACAATCTGATAGCAGTGGGTTATCATAACAAGGCAGAGATCTCTCTACACAAACCAGATGGATCCCTCATCAGAACACTGCCTGCTCCAGGGATTGGTGGAAACTTGACTACCTACAAACAGCGACTCATCTACACTAACAAGGCTGACAGTAAATTAGTATCAGTAGACTACAATGGTAAAGTGATATTCTCAGTAGATATCAATCAGTCTGGGATGCATCGGAGGTATGGGAGGAATAATGGTGTGTGTCATGACAAGGATGGGAGCATCTATATTACTGTTGAAACAAGGACATCATTATCAAGTGAGATCCATCATTACAGTCCTAATGGCAAGTACATTGGATGTATCATCAAGGATTTTGTTGATCCACTTAGTCTCACAGTCACACCAGCTGGTGATCTGGTTGTGGCTGCATACAGTTCAGTTCAAATCTATCAGCATGAGTAAAGACAGCACTAAACATTATGCTAGACCACAAGAAGGTGTACCCTGAGGTCAACTTTAGGTCAACATGAAGCTAAACAAACTTCTTGTAAAACTGTCATCTAACAAAGTCTGATTTCAGTGGAAAATTAAACACAATTGGTATATTAAGTAATAAACTATAGTCAGGATAATTATATAATTGGTAAATAACTTGACTTTGTGAATGTAAACATGGAATTTGATATTTTGGTCACTGGGCATAGTAAACATAAAACTAACAGTTCATCAAATGAGATTGGTTATAATAATAGTTGACAATAAATTGATGAGTATACATGTATGATCATAAAAATCTCACAATAGAGAAATGAAGACAAAAATTAATTTCAACAAGAAATGAAACAGAGAAAGTGTATTAGTTATTGATATTTTTATTTAGTATTCATCTCTGTCTTCAAGTATTTTCCCCACAAAATTTTGTACAAATTCTTTACACAAGGTGCTCACATTTCATGTGTACAAAAATTCATGTTCGTGATTTGTTGTTCTTTTCTTTTATTATCTGGGGTGGGGGTAGACAAATTCTTTCCAATTAGCTTGTCTGTAGGTTAGCTTGTCTGTAATGAACACAACTTAAAACCAACCTTTGAAAATTACATCAAATTTGTTGGTCAAGAAATCCCTAATTCCAGACATTCATCCTTTTGTCTGACAACCAGGATTACAAGAGCTCAAGGCTGCCATGGTTGTTTCTATTTGGTCTCAGCAGGAAGTTTATTAGGACAAAAAGGTCATTGTGTGAGTCAATCGGCTTTTATTTTATGCTGGTTGAAACGCAACAAGTTAACCCATATCCACCAAATGGTTTTGTTTACACAATGGTTGAAAATGCCAAAGCCCATTTCACGCACGCATGAAACGGAAGAGCATTACACTAAATATTTATTTTTTAAAGCTCTCCCAAAAGTCTTACCCTAAGAAATTATATACTGGTGGAAAGAGTAGGAAATTATCTTTATTCTTATATTACATAGATTATGTTTCATAATTCATGTCAATAGTACAATGCAGAAAAATTGTGACAAAAATGTTTAGTTTCATAATTAAAAACTCTCTTTTTTTTATTTCAAGTAATGAAAAATAGTAGATTGATAAATGCTGTTACTAGAGCACTATGTTCGTTTTATAAGCTTCAAAATGGTGTATAAATTGTACTGTAACATGAAGCAGCTTACCGAAATGAGACCTTTTGATAAGAAAGTGTCGGAAAAACACGCTCTATGCGGGGAAATCACACGACAACAAAAACCCATGTAACGTCCGTAGCAACAATTTCCCCCATCAAACTTCATTGGCTCATTACATTATAAATACAGGCCATAACGTCGTAAACAGGGAATATGAACGTGTACGGAGTTACTTGGCAGTTGCTGTCTGTTTCACACATTTTTAAAGCTCAAAATCTGCATCAAATCACCTGTATTCTTCGCTTCATGCTCGGAGTTTTCACGACAAGTTGTTTATCAGTATTTCTTCTTGCGGTACTGCCTAAATTTAGAGCCATATTCCAGCATGCCACGGCTGATTATCAGCATGGCTTACAGCCCAGTCACAGTGGAAAAAAAGGGCTTTCATTTATTGTTCTCAAAAGAGAAAAGTAAATCCTAGTGCAAACTTATGAGAATGTGTTGTCTTTACTTTGATATTCTCAACGACAACAAATTTGATCCGAGTATTCTAAAAATTGATGCAAACATTTTTGAAACCCTGGTTTGAACTAGTTAATGGGGAACAACTTATAACGTTATAACCTGTTTGTTCATACTTAAGGAGTACCTATTAATAATGAACTGTTTATTCAAGAAGATCTTCAAACCGGACATAACAAGAGACTTTAACATGAAATAAATGTTCCCAGTGAATCAAGAATATTGCTTACCTCTCGATCATGTGTCATTGTGAGCTTCCTGTTTGTTGTACATCTCCAACTCTCCCTGTAGTGTATTCAAAGGTTTACTGGTAGAGTCTTCAGCATCTGCCCTGGGAGTCTGAGACTGACTAGGATCTTGAGGGTCTTGGGTAACCATGGTTATGGGCTTCCAAGATGCTGGTAGACATGAGGAGGGACACCTGAGATAAAAAAATATCAGAGTAAAGTAAGAAGAGCTAAAACAAGGAAGTGAATATTGCAGGCATGAGAATCGGCAATGACGTAAACCGGAAATCAATTACGAAAAAAATGAATGTCCCGATTTTGAGCAATGTCCGGAAATTGGGCAAGGTGACCCAGGCGTCAGCGCCGCACTCGGAGAACCCCCAATGCGGTAGTGGGACCGGGGTCGAGTTAATAGGAGGGAAATACTCAATACTCAACAAACTTGCACGTGTATACACGGTACAAAACACGTGCATTGTTTTGTCAGTAGACTTTCAAAAGTCTCCACACATGTATCTTTGCTGCAGCAGTAAACGTATTACGGGCAAACATTATTGAACTGTACCATTAATGAAGCTAGGAATAAGACAAGTCTATACATCCATTGCGGTGCTCGCTGCTGCATGCGCGGTGCATGGAAGACAGCAAGCCGCATATTAGGCCAGCTGCCGGGCAATTTATTGTTTACGTGCCGTTTTTTTTCCACAAACACCATGTGGATCCGCGATATACGATTACAAAGGTAAACTTACAATGTCTGATTAGAGAAGAGGGATTAGCGAAATCTAAATAATGTATACCCCCTACAACTCACCTCCCCAAAGTTTGTATCAAATTCACACTGAACTCGAAGACCACAAATTTGAAAGGGAAAAAAACAGAAATCCGGTTTAAATCGGAAGATTCTCATGCCTGATATTGTCAAACTGTCTGATTTCAATTCAAAGACTCTATAAACAGAAAGATTGGAAAGTATGTATCCAGTACTGTATGTCCTCTCTACCAAACAGGGACCTTCAACATGAATTGAAAAAGCAAAGCAAAATAAAGCAACACATATTACAACAAATTATTGAATATAGGAGTCTTGAAAAAGTTATGACTAAGTAAGTCATTATAGAAACAGCAGAGTCATGTCTGTATAAATTATCATCCGGTCTTGTTCCTAAAGCATTATGAGGTATTTGAATCGAACCTACATGTAACTACGATGCAGGCATTGAATTGAAATGATCTCGACATACAAAAAAAATGTTGAAGTAGCTTTGATTGGTCGGGTCAGACCGGGACAAGCTTTGGCCGACTGGGACCGAGAGTAAATCAACAAACTCGACCGCACATAAATTCTGTAACATCATTTGAAAATATCATTGAAATTTGTGAGAACTGAGAAGAAAAAAAAACTACCTGTTAATTCCAATTTAGCATGTGTATTATTGTCATAATTATCATTTTTCATCAATCAAGGCCAATGGTATAAATTGTCGTAAGTAAAGGGCAACATTGGCTACATTTATTGTGGATTAGTGCACAGCGTCACCTCACCCCTCTCATGTTCTAATGATTCCAGGGGCAAGCTGCAATCCATCTGCAATACCTGAACATGTCCACAAACTCTTTCCCAGGGTAACAACTAGTGGTAGTATTGCCAGTGTACGTGACATGAGCACTACCAACAGATGTAGGTATGAGAGTAGGGCAACATAATTATTATAATAATTGATGCATGTGACTACATTGTACAATGTAGGTGAATCCAAATCATGATTTGTTTAATGTTGCGGAGAGACCTGCCAGACACAGCTTCATAATGGAATCATTGTATCACATGCAGCAGATAAAAGTAGTGCTTTGTGTATAATTCAGGTGGCTCTGAAAGCTCTCGCAGTGATTTCAGATTGTTTTTCTTTACAGTTAGGCCCCCAATACCAATTGCAATATGTCCATGTCAAAGGCAAATATTACAAGTTTTCGGTGTCGTTTGTGTGGAACGTTGTGTGGTGCGTGCGTAGTGCTATTAAGCCATGGACAGCACGTGTTCATCACTAGAGCCCAGTACCAAAAAAAACTGATAACAAGTTTTTATCGGTAAATGTAAGAACGTTGTTTAAACATCAAGTGCATCTTGTGTTTAAACACTAGTTTTAATTTACTCTCATACCAATGTGTAATGAGCATTCTGAGTCTGGAGGTCAAATTCAGACTTGATACCAGTATGAGATCTAGAGTATCACTCTGCAATAATTCAACAGATCACAGATCAAAGTGAACCAAACTAACCAGCTAACTGGATTATCAAGAAGAAAATAAACCTTCAGGTCTATCAGAATAAATTATGACTTAATTTACAATGATTTGATTATTTGTACCCATTTTCCCCCAACATGTGAAGAGCCAATTAGAACCCTAGTATAAAATGTAAACATATATCCATGTAATTCCTCAGGATATTTATGACAGCTTGAGTCAATAATGAATGCTTTCGTCCAGCAATTCTTGCATCAGTAGAATACTTAGACTGAACAAGTTTTGTGCACACTGAATGCTATCATTGAGTTAGCAAAAGATGATTTTTGAGTAGCAACTGCAATACATTTTACGACTGCCTAGTATTTTGTGATGACATACAAGGGAAATCAATCTGGTGATTTACGCGTTATATACCGAGCGCCTTATACGCAAATTTACGGCTATTATCATGTGAAAATGAATGAGTGCCCTCAACTACCGTGATACTATGACCTACACATTACTAGACCCAACAACACTTTGCTATCATTAGGACATTATCTGAGTGCATGTTGGGTCCAATTGAACACTGATGTGTTTCTTGGTACAACTGTACACAATTTTATATAAAAAACAGGGTGTGACTAAAAACTGCTCCAAGCTCCATCAAAGGCCTCTATAAAATTGTTTGAACTCACCTGACGTAAGCAGGAGATGTTGCCGGTTAATATGGTGGTACAGTTGTGTCAGTCACAGGCTGGATTCTCAGCAAGGTTCCACAAGCACATGTTGGTAATGAAGCACCTTAGGCCAGTCCACAGTCTGTTAAGTCTCAACCATTCACAATGCATAAATTTGGCATCAAACTGATCACCAAGCTCACCTAATAGAAACAACGATGTTTACAAAAAGAAAAATCAATGAAAGGTCACACTAACTGTTGTGCAAGGTTACACTGAACATTGATAGAAAAGGAAATGTCATGTTTACAAATGCCCAACAAGCCAGTCAGTTTCTTGACTTTGATCTAGGTGGTCAATAAAATAATAGGCTTTTAGACCTTCTCAAGTTGTCACTTTTTGTCTATGGAAGACTATAACTATGAGGCTACTTTTGTCCCCTCCTGGTTTTCACTTCCAACATTCTACATCTAGACTTATGCTTCAAATCAAAGATGTGAATCTTGTAAGTTGTAGGGCATTTGTACAGTGGTATTAACAAACATAATATGAGCATTCACTCGGACCCAACATACGCCAGATAATGTCCAGTAGCTCGGACTAGGGTACACCTATGTACTTGGTTGTACCATGGTTGAACGCTTTATTATAGTAAAAATTTCCCTTTTTCAAATATATTAAAACTATACATCAAATTAAAGGTCTATTCAGGAGAAATTCAATGGTGCAAATGCCACTGTCATAGGTGTTTTTGTTAATGAGTTATGCCTTTCAAAAGACACCATACACAAGGTCACCAACTGAGGTAAAGAGATTGTTATATTAAGACCCCCCAGACTGCCACGGCATTTCAGCCCTATCTCTAACGTGCCCTCATAGGTAAAAAAAAATGAGATTTTATCGAGTACCATGATAGAATTAAAACCTCCATAAAAAAAATGTGCGACCTCACGCAGGAACAAAACATCTTTTCTTACTCAAAAATGGACAAGGAATTTACTGATATAGGTTTGACAGCATACCCCGCCGTCGCTGAATGTATAAATTCCTGTAAAATACGAAATTTAGTCAAAATTTGCCCCAAAACAGTAAAAAAAAATACGTAAAAACCTTATTTATTCACCGATTGAGACGGGAAAAAAGCACCGTAGACTTTCCAATCCTCTCTCTATCAATAGATGGCAGTATGTTTCGATTAGAAGTCAAGAGAGGGTGGTATAATTGAAAACGGTCAGAGCCAATTTATCTCTCAAAAAGGTTTTAAAATGGCTGTGCTCGCGGTCGTCGCGTAGGTGACCATCTCTGAATTTTTTTAATGTGTGAAAAAGTGAGGAAAAGTTTTGCCTTTTTCAAAGAGATTATGAAAGAAGAGAGTTTTATTGACCTACAGGAGTGATTTGAAGCTCAGACAGCATGTTAGTTCGAAGCAACAATTACATTAACTTGAAAAACCTCTTTTTTGTGTGCGGCCAGAATAGGAAATGTCAATATCGCGCTACGGCTACACAGGCCAGGGCTAGCCTAGTGCACCCTAGTGTGTTAAATGTACATAGAAACCCAAATGCTAAACACAAAGAGAGACAATGAACATTATGTTAAAACAAAAATAAATATGTACATACCACACATTTGAAATTGAAGCGTCACTGTCAGTGTCAGTGTCACTGGCAGTCTCTTCTGTCACTGTGACACTGCACGGCAACTTCGTGTGGACTCGTTTATTATACATGTGTTATGTTTCAACCTCGTCCCCAGGGTGTGTCGAATAGTACGAGGTTGACCGCTATTGTAAACATGGTTGGAAATAAAGTAAACCATGGGGACGAGGTTGGTAATGTGTGTAACCAGCATGACAAGTAGGGAGGCAGGGTTCCGGATTCGCTCGTCCCCAGCGCCTTGCCTTAAAACCAAAGGCGCTGGGATGGGCAAACGTATCGTTAACGTTAATGCTCAGTCCCATCATGCATCACACTCACACTGCAAGCACTGCACGCATGACGTACTTCCTGAACAAGAATCTGTGCAAGCTGATTAGCCCATCCCAGCTGTCCTGGATAGGCCGCTGGGGCCGAGCGAAGGTTCCGGATCCAACAGTAGACTGGTCCCCAGTCTAGCCGGAAGAGGGCGGCAGAGCTGGATTTAATTGCAACAACCTCCACCATTCATCACATCACGGATATCATGTAGGCGTAAATGAACAAGGAGCCAGTGTCGTCATAGGGAAATCCCCAGGATCGGAAATTAACAACATGGGCTGAGGTTGATTCAAAAGAAGGCTCTATCAGGATAAATTTATTCACAGTTCGCCGTATAGGAGGAAAACAAAATGGTGGTACTAATTGCAAATTATCCGAACGGTCTATTTTTTCATTCACAATTTAGCTAACACCATTTTCTTGACCGTGAGTAAGGCCTGGAATAGCCCACCTTGTTGGGCTGTCATGGCTCTCTTTTAACATCGGTCATATAACACTCACCATTACAGCCCACCATCTCTACGCACCATAAAATAGCGAAAGTGTTTGCCCGACACTATTGGGAGTTTTTGATTGCTAATTTCTCCCATTTCTAAACATCCCATATTATTCAAACCTACTCATATTATTCCTTACATTTCCAAGTTTACTATGATACATGACAGGGCTTACCAAATGATACCATTGTCCAGATGTGATGATTTGAAAATGGCACCAAAAAAACGTGTACAAAAATTACATTACATTACATGTTTGTCGTGACTCGGGGGCCGCCATCTTAAGTAGGATTCTCTGCCTGCTAATTGTGAGAAGTCAGGGCGCCCGGCTGATCAGGCCGTGTTTAGGGCAAGTCATGAATATGCATAAGACGTCACGCGGTATAACGAATAGCCGGCCGCGGGCGTCGCAGGTACTGCATGACGTAATCATGCATATTCATGATATTCACTTGCCACAAACAAAACACACACACACACACACACACACGGCAAGATCAGCCGGGCGCCCTGTCGGTGTTATAATAATGACCGATGTTAAAAGAGAGCCATGACAGCCCAACAAGGTGGGCTAGGCCTGGAATGTCGGTACGTCTAAAGGGAAAACGAACCTCTTCAGATAATCGGTCCCCCATTCGAAATCCAGACTTCTGATATTAAAAATTATCAGTTTAAATGTTATGATTTTAAAAATGTCTTTAGGTTCTGCGCTTACATACCCCATAACTCACTCAGTATTTCATGAGCCGAGTTCGCAGTTTTCTGCTGTAAGCACAATGTGTTTTCTTCTTTTTTTTTGTAAACTATAAACTGACAATTGTTACACGGTATGGACATGCATCACTAGTTCTGTAAAATGTTTAATTCAAAATCTTATTGGTTTTATCATCTTCACGAACAATGGCAAAAGTCAGTTAAACAAAGCCGAACGAGGGCGCTATGCCAACTTAATGGTCATGCTTTCAATACGAACCCCCCCCCCACAGGCCTGCCTTTGTGTAAAGCTGTCAGTGTCACAGTTTGGACTTTGGTGGTCATAGTCTTGGATGCAGTTTCCCCCTGAAGATTAGTTTCTGCTCCTAAGAAAATTTAAAAAAAATAACCATACGTTGATGAGTAGGTTTGTTGAAAAAAATTGAAATAAATAAATATTATGAGAATTTGCGGTGGGCAGCGTGCACGATGGCCATAACAACAGTTCTGTAACAATGTACACACACAATAGTGTCCGTTTATGTTTT